>JBBPQV010001100.1:0-12518 GCA_038092675.1 Boletus rufocinnamomeus | reverse complement strand
TGGACAGGTAGAGGGGGGTTACAGGGCGCGCGGTCCCGAGCCTGCGAAAGCTCTCCTCGGGGGGCTAAACCGCTACCCCAACCACCGCCCTTCCGGGGCCGTTTAGGTGAACTATTAATTACTTACTAGACAGGGAGTGGGCAAAGCAGTGACCACCAGGGGTATGCACCAGCGAGCTGGGCGCGACCCTCCGCGAGATTGGTCTGCATAGACGAGTAAAGACGGGTGGGGAGAAGGAGGCATCTTATCAGCGAAAGCCGGCAGTGAACTACAGATAAAGTGTGCTCCCGCGGGTCATCCGGGCTACCAGCACTTTTGCGTTCCCGTGCGTTCCCAGACCCGCACGACTTCCTGTCCCAACGCTATCCCAGTCGGGATTCGACGAACGACACAGATGGTGAAACATTTGTAGAGTTACACCACCTGCATTTAATCAAACAAACTTTCAATGAAGAAAGAGTTATGAACACATATTTGGTCATGGCAAAAAAGTTCCACAAGCCTCATGTTTCACTGTCTTTGCCTGTGCGGTTTTGAGGTGCTCGTGATTGTGACGGCCCACGCGATCGATCAACGTAAACGGTTGGATCAACATTGATCGTACCCGGATGTGATGAATCGCACATTGATGAAATTAAACGACTCAGTGCTACGTCGGCTGTTCAGATAATGCGATGGCCCACATACCCGTAACTAGTTGCACATGGGGGTGTCACAAATGATGGCCCGATCAAGCTTATTCTGGATAAATGTAAACGTCAGAGTGGCGGCCCGTGTGTCTTAGATTCACTTATGGTTCATCCTGGCCCAGTGTCTTGTCCGGTTCACTCTTCCGGAAGACCGTCACTGTCAGAAAATGGGCTCGGACCCCGGACATGAGCCCGAAGTAGTGTGAGTCCCCAAGTGGCCCCGGGGAAGGTCGCCCGACCAAGCTTTTTACTCGAGCATTGATTCTGCCAACTTGCTCGCAAGTTCCAGGTCGTGTTTTGGCGGCCTGCGTTGCAGTTGGTTATGGACAATGATACTGATGAGTTCATGTCAGTACACCGCCGTCACATCTTGTCTGACCTTTGAAGTTTTGAAAGCTAGCTGAAGATTGAGTCGTTCCTATGCCACCCACAGCCATGCCATCACCAGCCAAGGAGCTGAAAGCCCTCAACTAAAACTTGCTGAAGCATACCATTGGAGGACTAGCTCCCGGTGCAATGTCGGCGAACGGCGCCCACCCTCATACCCATGCAATCCTAAAGAGGTACGACTCAAAGGATATTATCGGGTTTGGTTGGATGCGTGTCATTGCGTACGATGGAAAGCCTGACCAGACAAATTGTTCGACACTGACGAACTTCGGCTCTCCATGTGATTGGCACGTGACAGCATTGGAACGGCATTTTCCGGTTTACAGCTTGACAAGCTGTGCACTGCACAGCTTGTAAATTTCCTCAGTTAACCTAACTATCTTCGACTCTTTGGTCTGCCTATGGGATACTAACAAATGTACGGATGCACGCAACCCTACACAGGATGGTCAAGAAATAGGCCAACGACATTTCGGAGTCATGGTCACCCCATACTATCTCTGAACCGCCGCGATGTGGCGATGTGGTGATTGTTTTTCCTTCAATACAATTTTTTGATCAACTTGAAGGCTTCCGTAGTGGAAAGTCCCACAGAAGAAATAAGTCCAGGTAAGTTCCTCCTCGGGAATTCGCACATGGCGTCTCAGCAGCAACTACGAAGTTGTCATACAATCGTTCAAGCGTGCACGGACCCGAATGCAACTCCAGCGAGTCGACGCCTCTTGGCTACCTCACTAGTAAGCTTCCTTCCGGTCGTATGGAAACATATGGGCGTTGGTAGTCTCCCCGAACCAGACCTAAAACTTCGATATCAGAAGACAGTCGTTCTGATCATACGAAGCTCTCTGTTAGACTCTTTTGTTATTTGTTCATCTCGCCGCTCGCATTGCCACATCGCATTACATAATCAGTTCGTTTAGTGTTCGTTTCCCAATGTTCTCACTAGAAGTATCATTTAATTTTCTACCGCCCACTCCTCCGACAGTCGTCGATATGCTGGACACTGACATGGACGGGGGAAATATCACGCCCCAAATCACCAAGAGCGACCACAGCCCGTTCGACATCCTCTTTGGCAGCGTCTTGGGGAGCAAGATGGATAAATTCCCCTTAGTGCACGAAGTCATCTGCGGGATCGTTAGCAGTCCAGGAAGACGTCCAAAGTCTGTAGGGCCCAACCGGCTTTGAGATTGGGAACTCGTACGCGCAGGTCTTTACAGGCCCATTTCAAGTTTTAACCTGTGTCTGATGAAATCACCAGTAGATTCGCACATGTCGGACAGAACAGCACTTTCGAGGGAACTTGATCAACGGAATTAGGCGCGAGGATAGGAATGGGTGTGACGGATCCGAGAGGTTGGTGCCGGGCAATAACCTTGGTCGACTCAACCTTTTACAGTACTCGCGAAGCCTCATATCATGGAAGATGCCTTCAAGGAGGCCTGAGCAAGTTCAAGTTCAAGTTGCCGTGCAAATATACAAGCCATATTGACCCTCACCCCCGCAGGTATCCCATTCCTCGACTCGAGCAAAACAAGCCCCTAAATGCGCAAACAATTCAGTTCAAGTCTATAAATTTGGGCTCATGAAGCCCCTAAGGCCCTTTCTCTTTTTCTGCTTCTCCGCAATCTGCCCCAAAGCTAACGCTACGCTCTCGGCCATATTACTACCCTAATCGCAAATAATCCAAAGGCTTTGAAAGTCTCGAGCACCCTAGTACCCTAAGAAATATCTGTATACTTTACTATTCCCTACTTTCTCGTCAGCCCGAGCACCAACGAGCGGGATGTTCGTCCCCAGCGCTCTCGTTGTTGGAAGTTCCGATTCAGCTATGCCTAAAGGGTGCCAGCCATTCTCACTCTACTCCGATGTGTGCATTGGAGACCTCATTGCGATAGTAGGTATGTCTTGGATCTCACTACTCTCATCAATCCGTCATCTGAGGTGTCGCTCTCCTGCTCGCAGCCTGCAGTATCGCTGGTATCGGGTTCTTCTTCTGGGCCATCCATGCGATTCGCAAGATGCGCCAATTCCCTTTCAACGACAGCTCAGAGGATGAAGGTAAGGCATGCTCTGGTTCGGTTGCTCTACCTCTGTACCCCTAATTGACTTTGGCGTTCACAGAGAAACCCGAGGAGACAGAAGGGGTCGATGATCCCTTCCACATCCCATCGACCTCTGACAACGGTGTTGTTCAGACACTCAGCATGCCCGATCGGGTGCGGGTTCGGTTGGCCTTGTCTGAGCCTGAAGAGGGACTTTACAAGACATTGGCCCCTATTCCGTCTGACTCTACGCAAGGCGTGATGACTACGCCGCGTGCGCCTCGTCTCCCCCAACCTGCGGGTGGGCAGTCTCAGAAGTCCACCTCGTACCATTCAGGCCATCATAGGTCGCCCATGCGAGGTGATGCTTATGGTGAAAGCTACGAGTATGGGGCAAATGGTGATTACATCAGCGTTGTTAGCCCCTCGCGTGCGAGGGGTTCACCGCAACTGCAAGGCTCGATGGCTACTCCGCGTGGGCCTCGTCTCCCCCCACCTGCGGGTGGACAGTCTCGGAAGTCCACCTCGCACCATTCAGGCCATCATGGGTCTCCCATGCGAGGTGGTGCTTATGGTGAAAGCTACAAGTATGGCGTGAATGGTGAATACGTCAACGTTGTCAGCCCCTCGCGTGCGAAGGGTTCGTCGCTGCACGCGTCCGGCGGTGGCTATAAGTTTCATCAATCCATGGGACGGAACGGGGACCCCACGATGTATGCGTACTGAGGGCCCGTGATGTTCTGTCGTTTGCAGGGCTGACGGCAGTATCTTATTCCTAATATTCTTGTCGCACGTCATCATTTTGACGCTGCTGATGCATACCTATATCTACTTACCATACATATGTGCATGTAATGAGATCAATGACAACGTCTTGTGACCACTGTTGCCCCACGGTGTGGATTTGTGAGGAACGTCGAACACGGGCGTGGCACGCTAACCCGGAAGCACATCGTCCGGTCATTACAAAAGAGACCAACCCTGACTCCGATCATTAAGCCCTGGGCCTGAGGTTCCACAGCGCCACGCACTATTGTCGATCCCTTGCGTCTGGTGCACAAGGTTACTTCTTGTCCATCCTGGGTCTGGGTGATGAACTTTGGGATCGATTTGAGGTTGATTGCCTGGAAGGGTCGTGAATACCTGCCACGACGTCGCTCAGAGACAGGCTGACGAGAGACTCGACGACCGCGTCAAGTTCATTCGCTGGGACGCTCTCATTCACTTGAGTCGTGGTCAGTTCACCCTTGAGCACCTCCTTTCTGACAACGGGTGAGAGCGCCGCAAAATCATCGCAGTGCACGATGGGGAGACTGAGGGTACCGGAGAGGGCAGCCCATGTCGCGTGAGCCTGGGTGGAAGTAGGTGCGACGCATGCTTACATTATAATAGCTACCAGAGCCTCTTCTGCACCTATCAGGGCGATCGGCTCCAACGACAGGAGTACCAAACACCGAGGAAGGGTACCGGGGACAGGAGAAACCGGCATAACGCTCACCACCCTCGCTTGTGGTCGGGCTTGTCGCACTGCTGGAGCTCCGTGGGTGATCATTATGACCAAAACGCTGAGCTAGCTTCTCCTGGCGCAATTGCTTGGTTCGTGTAATCTGACAACTTGTTTGGAACCGAGAAGCACGCCGTTCATAGTATGCATTGCAGCAGCAGCAGCTGGCAATGAGATGCTGCAATACTGTCTGAGGCAAACCTTGATCGGGTGTTTGGAGGGAGACAAAGGCAACGATGGTCGGTCTTGAAAACAAGGTAATCATACCACCAACGCAGATAGGGGAACACGACACTCGCTTGTAAACGTGAGTGAACGAAGAGGCGTGTTCGCATGCGAGGGTAGGGGTGAGGCAACATCAACAGAGTGATGTGGGTTTGTCACGAGTCACAAGAGCGTGTTTCCTTCAGGAACTTCCTGAGTTCTTTATCCGAGCTTCGTCTGAAGATGGCTTGAAAAACGTTGTGGTATTCACTAAGACCACAGATATCCCACAGGTTGTACCTCGTACTATTCAGCGTGGTCTCGTATTTGGCGCTAACTTGCGTGCAAGGTTGGGAGCCATTCAAGACACTTGCCGAAATACCAGTCTGAAGGAGGAGGCTGATAGTAGGGCCCCTCCCCGTTCCTGTTTCTCCGCAGAAGATAATATTGCGCTGGTTTCTCGAGCGATGCGTGCGTCAGCTTATCGATGGACGTGACTTACGGTTTCAAACAAACCTTGGAATTTTCTGACACTGGAGCCATAACTCCAGGTTACGGTCGAGGAACCAGACAATTCGCCAGCAGTCTGAATCCCTGGGTAGTGGCTTTGTTTCGTTGATAAATAGCTTCTAAATCGGCGAAGGGCGATCTAGCAGACGGTAGTTATCAGACTGGCAAACTGGGCCAGTTGGCATCGAATAGCAATCGATGGGCTTGAGAGGTCCGGGACTAGGGGAACGGATGAGTTGAGGTCGACTGGCAAAGCCTCGTTCGAAAGCATTGTGGGGACAGAGCAATCGCCCCAAAAGCGCTGATAACGGCACGTCAAAGACGATATATACGAGGGTTTACTTAACTTTGTATATGAAAACATGCGTGAAATTCGTGCCATGGTGCTCGAACTCATACAGCCAATCTTGCTGTGAGCGTAACATCAGGCTGAAACACATCTTCCACCCTGGCGTGTCGGATCAGATCGCTCGGCGCTAATCACATAAAAAAACCACAAACACACAGGCAGGTACTCCACTTGTGGAGCGTCCAGGATGATAAGACCCTGCAGACATGCGTTATCCAGGCAGAATCCTGCCAGCAGTTATGGGCGTCTGAAGAAGCTGGAATAAATATGGCTGAGGTTGAGGGTGTGGCGAGTGATGCGCTGGCAGTGGGTGTGAACTTCCCGGGAAGTCGCATCAGCACCTGCGCTCAGAGATGAAGGACTGGGATCTGACGATCTTGAACTTGAGACACGCTCCATTGTCCAAGCCCCAGGCATCCGGGCCAGAGCATCCCGTTCTTGGAGCAGTGACGACCTGGCAACGGGCTAGGGTCGTATGGGTTTTTGCGGTGTGATTACAGTTTCCGAGCGAGTCAGGCATCAGTGGGGTTTGTAGTGACGGCGGTTCAACCAGCTTCCCGTCCGGGTCGGAAGACGAACCGATGACCGGCGAGAAAAGTACTACTGCGGCTTCCTCGCGTAAACCCGTTCCCATGGCCCATTCACAAACTGCTCGACTCGGGGGAAGCTCAATTCAATATACAACTCTCCGTTTGAAAGTGCCTTCAGTGGACCATGCTGCAAGGCACCTTTAAATAGATCGCTCAGTTGCGAAAGAATTGTTAGACTGCTGTTCATTTCGGCTGTTCTTGGGACCCGCGCCGCGGGTGTGTTCAAAGAGTCAGATTATATTCTACTGGCATGCGTATCAGATTAATAACAGGACGACGGGGTGGACACGCCAGCGACGTTGCGATCTTACACATGTTAGACAAGGGATGCCTTGCGGTCGTTCCGTTGGCTGTGATGAAGAACGGAATGACCGTGATGAGGCTCCTCAGACGTCGGACGGCGAAAGAAGCACAACTCAGATGCGTGAAGCTTTCCGTCGTTCGGATGTGTGCCAGTGTGTGCCAGTGTGAGTTAGCGGAGAGACTCAAGTCGTATATGCATTGTATTTACAACTAAGACGACAACAAACTCTTGTAGATCAATCGATCATGTTGATACATTGTACACGCCAATGATTCCATGAAAGTTGCACACCGTGGCCATGATGGTGGGTGAAAAGATGACCGACAGGAGCTGCCAGTGCACGAGGGTGAATTACCCGGGGACAGGAGGGTGTCCACCAAGACACGTGGCGACACGATCCACACGGAAGCAGGAGTGATGCGCACGTTCACCGTCGAAGGCAGATTCGTCGGTGTGGCGAGCCGAGAAGCTCCCAAGGGTTGCCGGTCGGAGTGGGAATCTGCACCCAAAAGTGTAGCGCACACCAGACCACATAATTGTGTACATTCTACCCTCTAACCCTAACCTTACGTGATCATGTGACTACAATTGGTCGATTTGGCCGGTTTTGCCAAGTCGGAGTTTGAATTTGGTCGACTCTACCCCCTGCTATGACGATACTACTGGCTGGAGCGGCGAAGGAGCGCGTGACCACAAAGAGGCAGCGAATGATCGATTGATCGATGGACGGAAGCACACCGTCCGGTAATTACAAAACACGCCCCGAAGTTCGATCATTAAGCGCTGAGGCATGAGGTATGTGCATGGCTCCACAGCGCCACGTACCAGTGTCGATCCCTAGTTGTCAATGTGTCCAATGTACAGGTACATTCCCTGTCCATCCGAGTCTTGGAGATGGACTTTGGGATCGATATGGGGTCCGGAGGTCGATTGCCGATCAAGGGACGCGTGTAAGTCTGCTCTAGCACATGCGACTCTTTCATCATCATACAAAAGCCCTCCACCTCTGGGACTTCTCTCGGGTTCCGGTCTCCCTCTACGTATGCGATGTCCGCTCCCTTTTCCGGTGCTACCGTCCGTCTCTTCAACCATCTTCCGAAGCGAAATGCGACTGGAGAGGTCTTTTTGTCTTCTTTCTCTCTTATCTTGTCCAAGCTCATCCTCCGACAGGGCAGCCTCATCACTGGAACAAACCCTGCAGCGTTCACAACCTCGGATCCACTCAGGTTATGGATCGTCCAAGTCGGTAAGTCACCCGTACTTAACCTCCTGTCGCTTCCTCCATGCTAGGCAGGAATCATCATCATCATGGCCCAGCTGCTCTCCCTTGGCCTCCGCCGTCTCAGACAGCCAAATGTCATCATCGAGGTGGTCTGCGGTGTTCTACTAGGTATTCCATCTACGTTGCTATCTCTCCTTTGCTCAACCCGCTTTTCAACAGGCCCAACTGCATTCGGAAGGATACCAGGTTTCACAGATAACATCTTTCCTTCCGTGTCCCTCCCATACCTATCCCTTACGGCTAACATCGGTCTCTGTCTGTTCCTTTTCCTCGTCGGTCTCGAAATCGATACCAACGTCATCAAGCGCAATGCACGCATGTCAGCTATCGTATCCTTGGCTGGCATCGCTCTTCCTTTTGGTCTCGGTTCTGCCCTGTCTATTCCTTTATACCACCACTTCGTCGATTCTTCCGTCCACTTCACCTACTTCATGCTTTTCACAGGTGTCGCATACTCCATCACCGCATTCCCTGTTCTCTGTCGTATCCTCATAGAATTCAAATTGCTCGATACGCACGTCGGTATCATTGTCCTCTCCGCCGGCGTCGGTAACGGCATCGTCGGCTGGACGTTACTCGCTCTGTGCGTTGCACTCGTGAATGCCGGCTCCGGTCTGTCAGCGGTATGGATTCTGCTCGTCTGTGTCGCGTTCACCGCCCTTCTCCTGTTTCCAGTCAAATCCATCATGCTCCGGTTAGCACGCAAGACGGGTAGCATAAAGAATGGCCCTACAATGTTTTACATGACTACCGTCATGATCCTTGTCTGGGCCTGTGCCTTCTTCACCGATGCTATCGGTATGAATGCCATCTTTGGTAAGTATGCTGCACCGTTTCCGGTCGTAATCCGCCATCCGACTCATCCACAGGTGCATTCCTTGCCGGACTTGTCGTTCCGCGGGAGGGTGGTCTTGCAGTTACCCTCACGGAGAAACTGGAAGACATAGTCTCGATCGTCTTCCTTCCGCTCGTAGGTATTTCATTTTTGTCGTCGGTTCCATTCTCATTTTTGTCATGTGTAAAGTACTTTACGTCGTCTGGCATGAGCGCGGATTTTGGATTGCTCGACAATGGTCAGCCTCCTCGAGGAACTCCTTTTGCGTGGCTGATGACACTGCGCTGATAGATATTACCTGGGCCTTCACCATTGCCATCATCGTTCTTTCCTTCTCTGGCAAGTTTGGTGGATGCACGATTGTGTGCAGGATGGCGGGTTATGGTTGGCGTGAATCGTGCACGATCGGTGTACTGATGAGTTGCAAAGGGTTAGCCACCAAGTACTCCCGCATCTTTTATTTTGCTCATCTCTTTGGTAGTTTGATCGAACTCATCGTCCTGAACGTGGGGCTTCAGGCAGGTATTCTTTCGCAGAGAGTCTTCTCCATGTTCGTCCTCGAAGCACTCGCTCTGACAATCATAACCACCCCTCTCATGACGGTGCTCTACCCGCCTGAGCGTCGCGTTCGGGTCGGTGCGCCATCCATGGAAGCCGATGAGCGTGGACAACCCGATGAAAAAGCGTCCATCATTACCGAAGAGCCACCTTGGCGCTATCGATTCACGGTCGTCCTTGACAAACTCGATCACATTCCGAGTGCAATGGCACTCACCCAACTTGTCCTTCCGCCACGTGGTGTCCCGTCTGACTCCATGTCGACCACGACGGCGACCCACACGATGGACAAGCCGACGAAGACGCCTGTCGTCAGTGTAGAAGCACTGCGGCCCATCGAGCTCTCCGATCGGACGTCTGCCTTGATGAGATCGTCGGCTGCAGACTCGGACAGTTCAAGTTTGGTCCACACGGACCCCGTGCTCGGTATATTCCGGATGTTTGGCGAGCTGAACGAGCTAGCCGTCACGACATCGCTGTCGGTCGTCCCGTATGACGATTTCGCGCACAGCGTGGCGGAGCACGCGAAGAGACATGGGTCTCACCTCATCTTGCTCCCGTGGCTACCACCCACTACTCCGGAGGTCGTCGATATGCCAGACAGTGGCGTGGGCGGGGGCAATACCACACCCAAAGTCACCAACGGCGACCACAACCCGTTCGACGTCCTCTTTGGCAGTGTCTCGGGGAGCAAGACGAATACGTCTCCCTCCGTGATCCACTCCCAATTTGTACGCGGTGTGTTTGCACAGAGCAAGACGGACGTGGCCTTGTTCATCGATACAGGCGATCGATCGGGTGTCCGCCTCGGGGGGCCTGTACATCTCTTTTTACCATTCTTTGGGGGACCAGACGATCGGCTGGCGCTCGAACTTGTGGTGCAGCTCTGTTTGAATCCGAGGATGACGGCGACGGTGGTGAGGATGGTGAAGCGCGAAGGGTCGGCGGACGCGGGTGGGGGTCTGGGAGAGGAATTGGAACAACTGCCTATTGCGCATGTCGAGGACAAGGTAGATACGAACGGCCCAAGGGAGCTTGGCCCGCGTGGTGAGGGGGGCACGGCGACGTCGGTACGTTCGTGGTGCGATCGCTGTTTTCAGCGGATTGACGGCCGTGCGCCTTTTCTCTTTCTCTCGCTCCTAGACAATCGAGTCCCCAGATACGGTCTATGGTCGACAGACGACCGAGATGCGTCTTCAATCTGAGACGGCCGACAACATCGCCTGGTCTAAATACACCTCACCCTCTCTTTCGCCCGACGCTACCACCCCGACCTTCCGTGACGCCCTCTCGCGCATCCAATTTTCCGACGCACACACCCCGACACCGGTACACGCCGCCATCCGCCACGCCCGTACCCTCCGGGAAACCTCGCCTCGACTGCTCGTCGTCGCTGGTCGGTCGAGACGACTGGCGAGAGAGCGCCATCACGTGGAGATGAAGCGCGTCATGGAGACGTGCCGTCCTGGGGTGGGTCTGGAGGTGATGCGGAAGACGATCGGGGATGTCGGGGCTGCGATGGTATTCTCAACGGGGTCGGCGAGTGGGGTGGTGGTGGTGCAGGCTGCCGAGGTGGATTTGGATTAGGTGTGGTGGGGGGGATGATGCGTGATGTGGGATGTAGGACGTTGAGGCGATGAATGCTGGGCGCTGGATGCTCAATGCTGGACGCTTACGCTCCTTAAATTAACCTATGGAAGAGCGATAGATATTATACCATCGAGTGTGTAATCTTGCTTTATGTCGTGATTATTCGCGTTTTCAAGTCATGTTCCGGGGGTTTGATCTCAGTTAGACTCTGTCTGCGTTGTGCACACGAAACGGACGGACTGGGTGGGTGGTGATTGGACGAGAAATACAATAGGTGAGATACCGGGAAAGAGACAAGATAGGAAACGATGTTCAATGTTGTTCATCGCACCATTCATGCATTCTGGCCGCAGTGCTCCTTGTTCGTCTTCTCTTTCCTCTCCTTGTCCTTTTTCCTGTCGGAATCTATGGGGTCTCGACACAAGGAAAGACGTACGCATACACCAAAATACACCGAGTCTGATATTGCCACAGCAGCATTCTTGGCCGGCGGCCGTTCGTCCTCGCCCTCTTCCACGTCGCTCTCTGTTTGGTTTCCCCAAACCAGACCTAAAACTTCGATATCAGAAGACATCCTGAGTCGTTCTAATAAGGCGTGGGTATCGTGTTGCGCAGTGCGATTTCATTGCGAACGAGCTGGGCTTGGCCCATGGGACGACGGCACCGAACACCTACTTGATCATTGACCGCGATCGGATCAGGGGACCTGACGCGGAATTTATGCGGGCGAATCGACCAATCAGCGTGCCATCATGAACTTTAGACTAGATCTGTCCGGTGGTATAATAACGATGTTTCCATCAAATTTCGGCAAGCAAATTTGCAGGAGACATGTATGTGAACTTATTACAGACAAAAACGGCGATCCGTAGAGTTCAGGAAGCGTATCCGCGATTTGACGAGCGTTCTCATTAAATCGTCTGCTTCGGACTATTCTGGACATCCTTGGATCGACACTCATTCAACAGTGACCGGATTGCTAGTAGCTAACTGAGAAGAAGAGTCACTTGGGGGACCACGACAAAGAGAGTAATGTCAGCGATCGCACGTTGTTCGAAAGTCACTCAGAGTGACAAAAAAGCAAGTACATACCCGACCTCGGTTGCGACAAACACATATTCACTGGTGAGTGATATCAATTAATACACTCACTAAATATTTGCAAGAGGGTATACACACCCTGGGTCGACTTGAGGAACAGTGATGGGAATGTACGGAACGACAGCCAGACTGCTGCTGGCGATTTCGAGATATTTAACAGGTGTCCTTCGGCCCGACAGGTAGAAGTCGACATTGGTAGGGTCGCCGAGGTCAGAAATAACGTTCAGGGGGATGACTTTGACACCAGGCGGAATAATCCCTCCTGCTACGATTTGTAACGCAGAGACGAAGGTAAGGCAGAGGGAAAGAGCACTGAATGTGTATCTCGGTCAATGTGATGACGATAGGCGAGACGCAAAGCACAATGGGAATATACCTGAGCTTGGCGAACATGTCGGATGATGAATGCGAGATATGTAGACTGTGGAGGAAAGGGAATGAATATTTCTGGTGGACCAGCAAGGACTTAGCTGGCTTTTATATCCAAGAGAATTGTTCGAGTAATAAAGATAACGTTTATTTTCTGTCCCCTTTCGGCCATCCCAGCTTTGGTTAAACTAGGCAAGG
>JBBPQV010001099.1:0-12539 GCA_038092675.1 Boletus rufocinnamomeus | reverse complement strand
CGAGAGACACGGCTTCCGAGACTGGTGTATACATGTTACCGAGTCGGACATGTGATCCCACTGGTGGATGCCCCGGTCCGTGCGGGGGTATAGAGGGAACGTTGATCAGGACGAGGGTTCAGATTGTCGACAAGGACGCCTGCCACTGTTTCAGATCCTCCGTAATGAGAGATATGGCGTTGACCGCAGTGATCCAACTGCCCAGATGGAACTATCACAACTCCTTACTGCGCACGGGAGGTGATACAAGCCAGGTAACTCAATAAATGAAAACCGCGACCCCTGTTGGGCGTGCTGTACATTTGTTGGCAGTCACTCTCAATATACATCTCCGACTGAAACTCCCCAATTTGGCAGCGCCTCTGGTTCACTGAAACCACTCCTTGGCCTGTCAAAGAGGGAGAAGAAAGGCATACAGATTAGCGTACAGACAGTGTTCCATGAACCCATAAGACGATAAGCTCGAGGCTTGAGCCGACGCAGCACTTGTGTGACGAGACGAGCCCGATGATCCCGAGGGTTTCCCATATTTAAACTCCGACCGTCTCTAAATTTGGAAACGATGAAACAACTTGGAATGGGCTCATGACAGGAGACGCTCTCGCGTTGATTGGCATGCCCTACCACGTACCTCCATGCTGTATCGCCTGATCTTTAACGTTGAACAGTAACGTTTAATGGTCATTCATGATCCCTTGTTCCCAACAAGTCGTTAGGCAAGTAGTTGATACACCGGGCAGCACACATAAATGCCATGTGAGACCGACCCTCGGCCAAGCTTACCCCCCTCCCGCTTGACTTTTCTTTATTGTTTGTCCGTCAGCGAAGCGTCGCTGCCAGTGTTTCTCGCTTACACGACATGTCCTCCTCCTTAGAATCTACTCTGCAAACTATCCAGACAAATGACTACGCAGCCAGTATGCTCGCTCACACTCCTCGTTAATGATTGATCTCATCAAGGCAACACAGTTTTAACAATCGTCATCATCGTATATGATTATGGTGAGTGATACCTTGTACACGCTATCCTTCTCATTCTGAAGCGACAATTGCAATCCTGCAACTAGTCCTCACCTTTCCGAGAGAGGTATCTTATGTTCCACCCTACTTCTTGTATCCTTGCTTCATCGCTAATAAATCTCAAAGATAGACTACATTTGGGTAAGAATGAGACGATTATCGGTCAAGTTCCACCTTCCTGACAAAACCAGTGCAGACCGTGGTCTTGGGTCACTGTACTGTTCGTTATCGTATGTATAAGGCACGCTCTGCTGTATGTGTTTCAAACTGATCGTTCGGACAGGTTCGTTATGTCGGTCTTTGTTGGAACATGTAGGTCTATAGCTTCCACGACACATATTTGAAAAGATGGCTAACTCTGAATCCATTCTCAAGCACGTATGCACTCGGTGTGTCGAAGGATATTGACTACCTGTCAAGGTTGATGAGACTGACCAAGCAGTACATTCGCAGCTAGTAGTTCTTTTGTACCTGGCCCCGTCGAAGTCAGTTTTTTCCTGCTTTACATATAATCGATCACTAAAGATCATGTTTTGACAGACGTAGGTGCCTCATCTCCACAGGCAACGCTGTAATATTAACAGTTAACTAGGTGTGAGCGCGCCATTTTACAGCCTCCAGTGCCGGGATGAGATATGGACATTATTCCGAAGGTACTGCCATGTTGCTGGTAGGTAATTGGGGATACGTGTTGTTCCTTGCCGCTGCAGATCGTGAGCTGCCATAGTAACTCCCTAACTTAGTTTCCCCTCCTGCTGACTTATATCACAGTGGTGATGGTTCTGCGTGTTTATGCAATATGTGGTCAATCGAGGACGATCTTTGGTATTCTCTTCTTCCTTTATGTGGCAGAAATCGTCATCTCCTTTGTTTGGGACGGGATCTACGGAGACCCTAATGAGACCTTCTTAGGTATGTTTCGGGCTAAATTGGAAGTCCCAAGTGCAATCCTAAGCAATGGTTCTCTTTTCCAGTGACAGTCATCCAAGTCCTCGATTTCACATATTGCACCTACTCATTTCAGAGGGCAGCCTTCTCGGTGATATACAGAGCAATCCCCCGATTTGTTCTCGCTGTTATACTGTTGATCCTAGCTGTCATCCCAAGTCTCAAACAGACGATTGAGATGTACAGATTGACGAAGCACTGGCAGATCAGCCAGGTCATGAAGTTGCTCGTGAGGGAAGGAGTACTTTATTTCATCTTGTACGTTTCCCTTGCCCCGTTCTGTCACTTCTATCTGTCCATTGTTCGCCCTCACGTTATGTCTCCCGTCTTCCTCTCAAAAATCCACAAAAGAAAAGAAAACTAACTACCCGGGTGCTTCCTTCTGAACTAGGACTCTGTTTTTCAACATCCTTACTGTAATTCGGCCCGGGTCTCCACTCCCCACCGATTTGATGGTCTTCTTGGTCACCCTTAGTTATTCGGTTTCATGCGTTATCATGCCACGGTTCATCATTGGCATACGGGAATTGTATGCCCGTGGCTCTCGGACATGCCAAGGGATCGATATCGGATTCGCGGTATTCTCACAACTGCTTACCAGTGAAGACACGGCTGTGTCTGCGCTTGAGTTCGCGGATGTCAGCCTGCAGGAGGGTGACGCGGGGGAGGGTGACACGGACGGCTCGCAGGCATTCCAGCGTGAAACGGTCGGGGATGGTGCACGTCAGGTGTGATTGAGGACTTGGGTCGAGCGCCAAAGCCTGGGATAGGTGCTGATCGCTGGAGTTGTTTCAGAAGGTGCCTCGAATACATATCATTTCATTCAATTATCTAGATGGTTTGTGACGTTGGACATTTGTTTGTAGTACAAACGCACGCTTTTGGGGAAAGAATATTACAAGTTTCGGTGCCGGTTGCAATCGAGGCAACGACTGCTTCCTCTGTTCGTTGCCACGAAGTCCGACTTGATCCTTGGGGCGAAGCATTCATCTAGGGATGATCTCTAAGATTACCCATTCCATCACATATGCGTCGAGCTCACTGTACAAGATCCGGCGCAGTTTTCTCTTTTCTTTTTCTTTCTCTACACCACCTCATCGTGGTGGACTGCATCCAGAAAGATCTCCGTACACCTGTCGAGGTCAACAAATCCAAGTGACAGACTACTTCTGTCCGCGACAATCGCATCAAGTCACTTGCTCACATACAGGAGGCGTATGAGACTTTTCGACAGGACCGAACTCAGGGGACAGTCACTATCCCAGTGATCAGCGGGAAATCCCAACCCTACATCCCAGATGTCATCTGTCCACCTTCCAGTCCGGATACTGCCTGAACGTTGTTATCTAGCATCAACCAAGGCCAAAGAGCTCGTGGTGTTGTATCGCCCTTGACGTTGGTATATTGTTGGTGAAAATATCAGCCATTTGCCCGATCGTATATCAGTACTAACTCTCAGTTACAGATGTTATCCAACGATCATCGCATGGTGGATTGACCTGGGCACTTAGGATATGAACGAGGCTTTCGATGGGCACGGTGTTTTGCTGTTATTCCGCTATCGACACTGGACACTAACGCTGCCAAGCAGTCCATGTTCATGCCAATAAATTCGCATGCCCACACACTGCTTCCAGCAGATAAGCCAGGTAACGGAGTGTGCTGCCGGATTCTCGCTGGTTCCTGATGGGTTCCTGTACCTCGTTCCCCAACTTCTCAATACCAGTATTCCTTCAGTGTTCCACATATAGGTCTCAGAGAATAGTCAAAGTCGGTCGGCGTACCGGGGCCTCCTTCATGAAGCTCAGATTCACTATAAGTATGACAGAGTGTCGAGTTCAGTGGATAGAACGGCATCCCAGCCCCAGATGCGGCGAGGGGGACGAGGGAGAGATGAGAACGCGGTCGAAGGATGGTTGTAGTCGTCTTCAACGTGGGAAGTGTGTACGCGCATCGCATGTTCTCCTCGAGAGCCTTGGTCGATGATGTTGGATCGATGCTGCCATACTCGCGGTAGGACTCGGAGAGGACAGTAGTGATGTAAGTCGGGTAAAAGAGGGAGAGTCTAGAGAGGCTTTGATCAGTACGATTATGGGATGCGAGAAGGATCACCGGTCATCAGTCGTCTACGTCAGTCCCCGATACCAGCAAAAAGAAATGGACAGCCTGAGGTGTTGCTATAAGCACTGAGTAGGCCATGGAAATTTTTCCGGGAGTGCGACCCGAGGCCCCGAATATTGTCGCGAGGTACAGCTTTCGGGGTCGGTCGTCGTCATGGTTGCTAGTGAATTTACCGCCCCGTTTCGTGTTGTCGAGCTAGGGATATAGGTTCAAGGTCGGAGTTGTTCGTGCGGCAGCAGTCTGGGCTGTGGACACCGACAATTGGGTAGAGGTGGGGGGATCTTTCTTCTCGCGCACGTTCAACAGTTTTGAAAATTTCGGCGTCCTTTTGACCGTAATCACTTCATTCCAGACATCGTGAATGCGACTGTACGACAGATCCCCATTTTGTCACCACGCGCAATCTATACATTGCATGACATCAATATCCACGCCTACTCGGTCTATCGTCATCTTTCTTGGTGGTGTTTCGAAACGCGACTCAGATGTCCATTCAAGTGATGAAAACTTTGCATGTATGCTTCGTGTTCGGAGCTAAATTTAAACAGCGTACGTATAAATAACCCAGCTGTTCCCAGGGAACAAAAGACGTGGAAATCGTCGCGATGAAATGTCTTTTCCATCCGTGGGCGCCTTTGATCCCATCCTTTGGTTCAATCAAATTCTCAGGAACTGTACAACTTAGCTAAAGTGATGCATCGGCGATCCTGGGAGCCTGTAAACGGGTTTTAATCGCTTTATTGGCATCCTTTCACGTGCAGTGAGTGGCATTTCTGACAATACATGATCTGTGTCTCATGTTGTTCGAGAACCCAGCGGAGATTCCCACCCCGTTCACGATAGCTAAACTATACATATAGCTTCCTCTTCTCTCTTCTTTTTAGCAAACCATGCTCATCCTCCTCGACTGAATTCATCAAACAACCTATGCCACACCGTGGCGTCGACCAACAACACAATCCACGTTGGGCAGAGGGGCACTGCCTGAGGACCGGGTACTACATGGTGATGGTATCAAATTACTCCTATCAAAAAAGGGCGGCCGAGCAAGACATACAGGAAGGAAAGAAGCTGGGCTTGTGAAGGCCATGGAGCTTGGACTCTGGTATCATCAATGAGACACATTTCAGCATGTTCGGCTTCAGATGCGGTCTTGTATTCACACGTCATTGAAGATTCCCTCCCGTTCACAACCCCGATTCTACTGCTACAGCGGAAGGAGAGCACGTCCAAGGACAGTCAGTGTTGTCCTTAGCGCAATGAAGTACGTGCAAGGACAGGGATGAGGCGGGATGTTACGAGGCAGTTCCAGTCAGGAGAGTAGACGTTGCTGTGAGGGGGACTTCGTGTAAGGCCAGTGGCTGTCTTGATAGTATGTGTCATCCTGACTTGGCCCTTCCCAGAATCCAAGACATATAACACCAGTTGCACTGGCCGACGCGCTGATGAGCGTTGTTGGATACAGAGGTCCTTATGCCCTTCCATCATTGGTCCGTCGTTTTTTCTGGCCTGTCAAGCTTCTGCGTTGATGTAGCCTAGGTCCTTGCTGAGTTCAAATTGCTATGTGAAGATGATCCCTGGATCATCATAAGCTGACAAACATGCGCATCGCCTTCAAGCTGAAGGAGGAAGCATCATACTTTGTTCTCTTCGGCCGTTTGCACCCAGCCTTATCACAACGCAAATAGTCCTGGGTGAAAATATAAATGGTCCTGTATTTCCCTAACTGTGCCCAACCCAACTTCGTTCCCCATTCCCCACTCTGAGGTTTTGCGAGTTAACTTGAATTGTCTGACGTCGCGGTTACATTTGCACATGCCATGTCCTCCGATCTGCAGTCCGCTTTGAGGCTTCTTCAGTTCAATGACTATAAGTCCCGTGCGGTCACTCATACAATCAATCAATGATTAATCTTATACACCAACGTAGTTGCGATGATCACTGGTGTCGTATATGATTATCGTGAGTGATGCACTTGTGCACATCATTGTGATAGAACTGCAATGACCACTGTGATCCTACCAATGCAGTCCTCACCTTTTCGAGAGAGGTATGTTATTGGCTCTCCACACCTTGTTTGTCCGTTGACAATCTTTACAGATAGAATATGTTTGGGTGAGGAAGCAACAATTATCAAGCAACCACTGAGTCACTGACAGTCCTACAGTGCAGACCCTGGACTTGGGTCTCCACAATGTTTGTTATAGTGTGTATTAAGGCCCATGGGATACTCCTTTGCCCGTGTTCCGAGTTGACATTTCCCTAGATCCGCTATCTCGGTCTTTGTTGGGCTATGTAAGTCTATGGTTGCTGTAATGCTTATCAAATTACATGGCTAACACGAATCTGTGGTCAAGTCTTAATGGACTCGGTATGCTCAAGGTCACGGTTCAACTTGAGGTTAATTGAGCTGATCAGATGCATTCGCAGGTGGTAGTACTTTTGTCCCTGGCCCTATAATAGTTTGTTTTCCGGCTGTGTACCTTGTCTGTCATTACTGATTGTCTTCTGGTAGACGTACTGTATGCGTCTGAATTCTGATTGAAAACCTTGTTGATAATTGTTAGATAGGTGTAAGCACATAATCTAGTGCCCTTCATAAGATCAGCATGAGACATGGATATTCTCAAGGTGCTGTAACCTTTGTGGTAACTACCTGGGGGTTCCTAATATTCATTAATGCTGCTCATTGTACGTGGCTGTACCCCCTGATTCCATTCCCCTGACTGTGATTTCCATTACAGTGGTGATGATCCTGCAAGTGTATGCAATATGGAAATGATCAAAATGGGCCCTTTGGGTCCTCCTGTTTGTCTATGTGCCACAGGTCATTGTTTCCTTTGTTTTCCCAGGAATCTACAATACTCCCAACAAACACCTCATATGTATGTCTCGAACTAAATTGCATGTGTCACTACGTTCTCATGTGGTGGCTTTTCGTCTCCTGTCGCCCTTTTCTCCAGTCACAATTGGCCGACTTCTTGATTTCTCTTTTTGCAATCCCTCATGGAACAACACCCCATTCCTCCTTAACACGTATGACGCAATCCCAGTGTTTGTTCTCAGTGTTGCACTCTTGATTCTCGCTGTCACAGAAACCTTGAAGCAGTCAGTTCAGATGTACAAAGCAACCAAGATGTGGCAGCCAACCTGGTACATGCAACAACTCATGAGAGATGGCATTATTTATTTCCTTGTGTACATTTTGCTTTTCCTTTTTCTCTTGTTTTTATTCCTTTATCACATTCTCCCATCCACCTTAATATTGAACACTTTATTGAATATCTAAGTACTCAGTGGTTGGGAAACCAGCTGAGCTTACCTATTGAATATCTAAGTACTGTAGATAGTCAGTACTAATAATAGGTAGCTCTAATGTTAGTGTACTCACCTCAGTGGTTGGGAAACCAGCTGAGGTGTAACAAGGTACTACGGCCGAAAATACTACTGTAGCTTATGTAAGCTATTCTCATGTTTGTAAACTCCAACACACTTGCACAAATGCTAATCACTCAGTCGTTTTCTAGGAACATGCTGTATTATATCAATGGGATGCAAAACAACCTAGCAATAAACCCCACTTGGAGCCTCCTCCTGGACTCATTTTGTGTTGTAGCCATATGGTCCGTGATGCCTTGCTTCATCATCAGCATGTGAGAGCTCTATGACCGTGACAGCTGTGGCTGCCTATGAGGAATTGACACTGGATTCAGTGTGTTGCAACCTGTTGTCAGTGAAAATGCTGCCATGTCTATGATTGCTTTCATGGATGTTGCTCCGGGACAGGAGCAGACCATGGAAGGGGATGTGGACAAATCAGAGGTGATTTGACTCGAAGTGCTGGGAGATACTATGCATCAGGTTTGAACAAGGACTTTGGGTCAAAACTGGGGGTGAGTGGTGAGCCAATGATGGATAGTAGAGGACAGTGGTAATGTTCACCTGGACATCTAATTTATCTATGCATATGCCTCATCTTCCAAGTTTCATGTATCTCCCAATGCAGCACATTATATAAATCATCTTAAGGGGGCTTCTCTTCAGCATGTACGATTGGGTTCTGTGCCACAAACATCCTGATCAAGGAGTGGCATCAGGATATTGTAGAAACAAGCACCATGTTCAGATTCCTCCAAGGCTATAACTTGAAGGCGTACACGACATAGTCAAAATCTACAATCACTGAGAGAATGGATGACCCTCATGACCACAACGTTGTGGAAACAAGCTCAGGCATTTGAGGGTTGCCCTGTGCCCATTCCCATCACAGCACATGATATCAATCCACAGGCCCATGTGTTCAAAATGTGTCTCATTCATTTGTCATGCTGTCCACAAGGTTGGCTTTGGATGCATGATAACAACCCACAAGGTATGGAAAATGGTGTTCAAGTGTGACCAGGTGTTGACATAGTAGTAGGAATCAAGCATAAAGGGGAAGCGGAGGGACAGAAGCAAAAATTGTACACGCTGTGGATTCCATGGGTCACCCACCCAGATGAGTGGAAGACATCAAAATGCTGTATGCATGCTGGCTTATCCTTATCACCGACGCCCCGAATTCAAAAGCTGTATGAGGCAGTGAACCAACATCAAATATTAACAAGATAGTATTGGTCAAAGTTGGTGTACCATGAGAAGTCATCAGAAATCTGTGGAGAACACTCAACCTGGAACGTAACACAATCATTTTACTGCTTATACAACTTGACTCGTTTTCTGAATTGAAACCACTATGGTTGAAACATTGATAGACAATGGAAATCTGAAACTGTAGGTTAGCTGTTATGATATACTATATTTTCAAACTTTTTTAACTTAGTGCTCTCGTGCACATACTTTACATCTTTCAGACTTCAAAGTCATGTGATGTGCATGTGACCATGGGAAACTACACGTGACCTATGGTCTAGACAAAAATGCTGCACATACGCCTTATTAATTTCCACTTCTTTCTTCCCATCATCATTCCTTCTTCCCACAATGCCTTCTCTCATCTATCTATATCAAGTAGTCTTTCCCATGGACCCTATGGTCCATGCACACTCTTGTAACCTATATAAACTAGCTCTAGTTGACTGGACTCCCCAGTCTAATCCATTTGTTTGCTGCAACCTATGTCCTTGTGGCTGAATTAAGGAAGACATGTCTCGCCTCTTATCTTTACTCTCCTCTACTCTTTGTCGTTGGTTTGGTGTAGCCTTGTCAAGTCCCCGCCAGTGTTTGTTTGAGACTTCTCACAACACTTGGATTAGACTTACACACTGCCCGGGCTCTTGGGCTAAGGAGTACCCACCAGAGTTTTCCATTTTTCCATTTTTTTATGTTCGCACTTTTAGAACGTGGGGCAGTACCCCAAGCTTTTGTCTCGTTACCTAGAACCTTCTCAGTCCCTCCATTGAGGTGATAGCTGCGCAAGGGTTGAGCCTTGTTTGCAAAGAGCGATACGGGAACAACTGTCATCGTGCAGCCCATAGTCGAGCTTATATCACCGTGTTAGTCCCTCAAGTAATTGGGGAGGTAGAGCGTCATTTGCATAGTTTTTTATGTTAGTATATGTGTTGTTTTGTTCCTGGGCTTTGCGGACCCCAGAGAACCTGTTATGAGACTAGGAGAAGAAGAAGATATTACCTCTGGTTGAAAGTTTACTTTTTTAGGTCTTCTACTTGCTGCATCCCTCGAGCTTGGTTGTAAGATACCTCGCAGTAAGGATTAAGCTGGCTTGCGTTCGCACGAATCGAATAGTGCAACAACCCTGACTGGTGCAACCCCCTGCTGCTCCAGTAGCTCCTCCTCCACCTCCTTCCCCCCAAAAGAAGCACATCCCCTATACCGAAAGATATTCCAATGCTCAACTTGCACTCTTCTGTTACATACAGCTCCAACGTAACAGGCATTGCAACAACTACTTTTCCGACTCCTTTTTCCTCCAACACCGCTGTCCCACCTCCTCTCATTAAAAGATGTCGTCTGTCGATATTGATGACCTCGTCAACCGCCTTGATGCGCTCGCCTTGAGCAAGGAGTGCTCAAATATTTCAAAAAAGATTGTCAACCCTGGTAGCTGGGATGGCCACCGCTCAAAGTTTCGACCCTGGTGGATCAAGCTTCGACTCTGGGTCGATGCACAGGACTGGAAGGACAACCATGTCTGCATGGTTGCAGTTCTGTCTTGATTCAAGAAAAAGGCTGAGGGCTTTGCCCAGATTACACTAGAACGATACTTAGAAGAAGAAGAAACTGAGATCCCAATAGCGGCAGGATCCACAATAACCGTGCCAAAAGGCATTGTGGCTTGGCCCAAGTGGCCTGATCTTCAGATTGAAATCAAGGAGTACTTTCAAATTGAGGTACTGGCTCATGAGAGCCTCAAAAAGCTACAAGCCTTATGGCAAGGGTCTAGGCCCATAGATTTGTTTATCCAGGAGTTCGTAGTCCTGGTACATCAGCAAACCAGCCTTTTCGAGCTACAGAGTCACAAATCTGTGAAGGCTACACAGGCTTACCCCCTTTCCTACAGTATTTCACAGGCATCTCAAAAATGTCCCAGATAATTCTACTTGAGCTCAACAGACACCACAGGATGGACAATGACAACAGATATCACAACTTCGGCTATGGTAATCACAGTGAGAACTACTAGTAACTAGTAGTACAAGCCACACTACTAGTACAACCAGTGTCCATCTGATAAGTTGGACTGGCCCAGGAACGAAAGCTGATACTAGTATATGAGTCCGAGTCATCAGTGGGGTCTTCTGAGTTACTGACAAGGTAACAACTCACTACTAACTTGTCAGCAAGGAGAGAGAATAGTAAACGAGCACAGGAATACCAACAGTCCGATGGCAGACAATCCGAGCATGCCAATGAGGAATAGTGCCCGCTCTTCCTGATAGCCAATCGTACACGTCCGACATGAAACTCTGCCTCCACAATGTTTTGCTGAGCCCGTTCAACTTGCAAGCAGTTGTAGTCAAGGTGTAACAGGTCACGTTGAACCAGATGGTCTGCAAGATTTTTCTGAATGATACATATGTAGTGGTCGATCTGTGCAGTTGCTATCAAGAGCTGGGCTTTGGAGGGAGTGTGTGGAATGGGTATTGTCGGGCTGGGCATGAGTGGCTGCAGTCACAGTCAAACAAAGTCATTAAGTGGGTCGATAAACAAAACTGAAGAAATGGTTCAACTTACTTGGTGAGCAATCAGAGCCTGATAAAAGTTATCTTCTAGATTTGGCTCCATGAACTCTTGCTTGGGACTCATTCAATTGTTGGAAGGGTTAAGGGAGACTTGGAGTGTCGTATGTAAGTTACCTTGCTGGAAGCAAGGTCATATGGTGCATCTGCCAAATGCCAAACGTCAACACACTTGCAAACACCACCTATTTTCTGTTTAGCTGTTAATGTTATGTGTCACGGTACAACTTAAATGATGGATCATAGCTAATTGAACACCATCGAGAGAGACAGACGAACAGTTATCGCTGTCTGTGAGGATGGCTTGTTTCAAAAATTCTCCCACAGGTGCCTCTTGTTCCAGCAAGGTCAATGTTGGCACAGCCAACTCTACTAGTATGTAACTAATAATACACTGCAGGCCAGTCATCTGTGGCAACACCCGATATGACTGGCATTCATGGCATGAGGACATCGTTCTAACACTCTGCATGCTAACTGTGCACGACATGTCCGAGTCAGCTACAAGAACAAACTAAGTTGGCTTGAATGTTGCATCCTAAGTACATGAAGTCACAACATCCTCGGAAGCAGATGTATTTATGGTACTTAGGGCACTTGCATCCCTGTGTCTCATATAAAGTTCAGGACTTAACTGACATCCTGCAGGTCCGATATTGAGAGCGCCTGCCTTCCATGTGTTCATCAACGTGGATTCCTGGGCATCACAAGTGGCTGGACCCACATCCTCACATGTGAATGTCAGGCAGCTTAGCATGTCAGCCTTGATATATTTAACCTGAGTGAAGCACATGTTTAGTAAGTAAACAGAGATAACCGATGGCTGACAGCATACCAAAACAGGCTGGATGCAGATACCTCATTTCTGGATGGTGCAGGATGGTATCTAGGTGTTGAGAGCTATGTGGAAGTTGAGCCAATCCCATGACGATATGCCACAGCCAGTGATAAGGCAAGCAATCGTGAGTCATCAAGGAAACACTATACCAGAATGAGCTGACCATCGGGTGACCACGCGACAGAGGTCAATGGGCTGAAATATGACACATAACAATCAACTGTTGTAAACTCATCTCGAATGGGTGAGAACATTAGTAGCTTACATAAGCATGGCTTATTTCGGCCTGCTAGTACTGTAGTTTTTTCTTTAGTGACTACACTATAGTTTTCTACAGGTTATGAGCCCTGCTAGTGCAGAGTAGATCACTCACCCGACCCAAATTCAGAAATGGCAAGTTTCTTTGAACTTGA
>JBBPQV010001098.1:0-12542 GCA_038092675.1 Boletus rufocinnamomeus | reverse complement strand
CGATGTTGCCCAATGAATGGGCTCGATCAGGATGCCCCTGCGGGCGAAGTTCCAACGCACTGCGCTCGAGGGCAAGTGCCTCGTCGAGGTCAGAGAGCCTTCTGAGCCGCTTGAAACGGGTATGGAGGTAAACCGCGAGGCTGCCCAGTGAAAGAGCTCGATCAGGATGCCCCTGCGGGCGAAGTTCCAATGCATTGCGTTCGAGGGCAAGTGCCTCGTCGAGGTCAGCCGTTTCTCCTCTTTGGGTGAACTGGTCATAGAGCAAAAGAGAATGATTATGTAGAAAGCTGGCTCGATTGGAACGCCTTTGGGACGGGAGTTGTAATTTATTGCGGCAGAAAGTGATTAGCTCGTTCAGTTCACACATTGGGGGAGAGCAAACGACGTGGATCAATCGTATCCTGTCGCAACATAATGTCACTCCAGTTAGCTAGTCTTTTAAATCGCAGACATACCTTTCGTGGGGTCTTTTTCGTTGCGGATAGTGATTGCAAGATGGGAAAGTGCACGAGCACTCACGCGGCATGCCAACCCCACCGTGGAGGCAATTGACGCCAGTAACTTACGAAATCATAGTCAGGTCGTTCCCACCCAGATTCACGAGTTGAGAGCCCCGAGTCAGAGGGCGAGGAAGAGGCACAAAAGGAACTCGAGGAAATAAGAGATAAGAGCTGAGCAAAGAAGCTTACTTGGCTTCGTTGTCGCTGTTACCTCAGAACCCCGTCAAGGGAAAAACGACAGAGCGGTGCAGGAAATCGTGTCTGGCACCGGCGCTCTGGAAGTCAGCCTCCGAAAGGTCATAAATGATGGCTTCTGGACAGTCACTGGGACTATTGCAGCACCCTGATAGTACACCACACCTTTCGTTTGTTGTGCGCATATAGTCATCGTTAGATCTTCACAGACGACACTGGCAGCACTAGGGTCATTACCCGATATCTCATTCTAGTCCTCCATTTTCGTAGAGTGTCATGGCCGTAAATTTCACGCAAGAGAACGTTGCTATTTGCCTACCTCTGGCTTCTCATTAATATACCGTCCCATGAGTTCTTCATGTTCGAGATCATCCGAAGACGATAACATCGAAGCCGTTTCTCCTGAGAGGCTCTTCGCCGCCCACCCAGCTCGCGCTCTCCCCTATCACGACGCGGGGTATCGTGTAGAGCAAGATGGCACCGGTGCACACGTTGCAGGGATGACAATCATCCCTCGTACCTCAAAGTTCGCCATCCATCTCACAACGTTAGTAGTACGTGGGGGAGGGAAGATCTTACCATGGTCGGATTCTTGTAGACGGTCGCCTTCCGCCGGCCCGTGTCCTCGAGAGTGGTGATCTCAGCGTGCAACGTGGGCGACGACTTTCAATTGTTGCGCTGGTTGTGAGCGCACCCGAGGACGGCTGCGTTCAAATTGGCTGCGCCGAGCGCAGCGACGATGGGGATGCCGCCTTCTTCATAGCTCTAGCGGGCTTTGGCGGGCGCAGTCGCGAGTCCGGGGTTGTCGAAAGCCTTTACGGGGGATCACGAGCTGCTGCACAGTCGTATGGATTGAACTTGAGAGAGAGTTGAACGAGTGGGCTCTTGGAGTCTTTTCATGAGACTTGACCGTATTCGTGATCGGATTTCTCAAGCAAGACATGGATAATGACCTTGGTTTTGCAACCATCGAGATGACCATTGGCGGGGGGAAGGGCTTCCGATTGCCAATGCTTGGGGCTAGTGGGATACGTTCCGTATGGGACTTATATGCCATGGCAGTCCAGACATAGTACAAGATACAAGCACTGACAGCGATACGGACGAAAAAGAAAATCAACTGCCCTGAGCAAGGCTCGAACTTGCGACCTCAGGATTACCCAGCAGTCGTTACTGGTCATACGGAACGTATGAGACCTGCGCTCTAGCCAACTGAGCCATCAGGGCCACGAAATCCAGAACTGGACGATTATCAGAACATCATGTCGTTTTGGGTCGGAAGTTGGAAGCACAAGCTCGTCGAGACCAAGGATCGACTACACCAGAGTCAATGGCATCGGTCGTGTTACAACGACAATAATCGAATCTAGTCTATTTTCCCCAGAGTAATCAGTAACCAAGTCCCCAAGATCCAAAGCCAGCCTAAGGTATGTCCTCAATAAAAATAGAATCCACGTCCTTCCACTCTACATTCCCTCCCTCCTTCCACACCCTCTCCCGTTCCGTCCAATACTCGAGTACATCACCCATACGGGAAGGCGTCCACACACGCTCCCCCGTATCGCCATCTGTCTCCGCAGTAAACCATCTTGGTCGATGGGATGGTAGCCTTCCATCCTCTCTTGCGCGTCGTGTCGCCCGTTGCCTTTCCTCTTGCTTCTGTTTCAGCTCATTTGCACGTTCATACTTGCCCATCTCGAACGCGCGTTGGTCGGGCCGAAGGCGACAGTCGGTAGGACACAGGAACCGTTTGAGCGTGTCCTCAGGGCAGTCATTGAGCGTAATCGCAAACGGCGTGAGATTGAAGGGCGCAGGTGGTTTTTCAGAGTTTCTCCACAGTAGGACATACTCTGCCATATAATTCGGCGACGCAGGGCCGCCGACAGTCGCGTCGGGGTGCAGAAATCCACTGCCAGTACCAACAGCGCGACAGATGAGCTGACTGTTCCAGCGACCGGCGATCTCATGGGTGATCTCGCCGTCCGAATTGCTAACGGATCCCGAAATCTCATATGCATCCTTGCCTCGCCATCCTCGAGGCTTGAATGTTAGGATGCATTGATCTCCGGTACGATGATTCGTGACCTAAGTTCAATTAAACTTAGTGAAGCTCAGTATGAAACGACATTGGTAACTGACAATCATGTCACCATAATGGTCGATAGTAGGAGACCCGAGGATGAAGCCGGAAACGTTCGTAGTGACCTTTTTCCACGAGTAGTGCTCCACTACTTTCCCCTTGCCGCCAACGGTTGTTGCTTTGGGGTAATTCGGTGCCCATTCTTCAGGCAGCAGAAGTTCTGCGTGGGCAACGCCAGTGGGCCGGATCTCGAAAGACTTGCCCATGAACTTGTTTTGAGCATCAACCTGCAGAGCGATCAGCCTTGTGGTACCTGCCCAATGTCAGGTACGGACCTCGCCGAAATAATGCCATTTGGGAGATTCAGCCCAGCAAGCAGATATGGGTGGGTGATGGCTGACTTGTTCGGACATATATCGGTATTCTTTATCTAATCTCACGTATTCGAATGTTTCGTTCTCGAGAGAATGTGAGCGCACGTCCACTGCAAAATCGAAATGGCTTCCTCACAAGCATAGGATTAAATGGCTTTGCTATACGTCCAATGGTTGATGAATAATTAGACATCGCAAAAGCGGCAACGAACGCTATCCGTCGATGAGGGTCTGTCTCTTGCACAGCCACGTCGACTGCAGATGAACGCATTAACAAATCGGATCGACAAACCAGCAGTTTAGGAGACTCACGGCATTCGGAAAACTCCATGTCTTCAGCCTACAAAAGGAGTGAGTTCACTGAAAGGGGCGAGGGTACGTGTACCTACCATTCGCTGCAGCATGCTCGTGGGTTCGTTGAAAAATACAGGGAAACTAATCCTCGTCAAGTCCTTCCCGATGCTATGCTTCAAAACGGACCAGAGACTGGTGGATGGCCTATTATCTTTCCCAATGGGCAACTCGGTCCTTAGATGTTTGTATCCCAAGAAAGGCTCCAAGTTAAGGGTAAGCGGCAACGAAGTTGCCGAGTGCGTGGGGCTGGTGAGAAGCTCGCTGACAACGAGGTTCGGGAGATTACCCGCCTCGATAGCATCGAAAAATTCATCTTCTTCATCTGTGTCGTGGAGGTCCTCAGTCTCGTTCGCCCCGACGGGACCCGGTATTGCTAATCGCGATATGCGGCGCTGGGTGGGGGTCAAGACTACGGGTGACGGGGGGCCATCGGCGGAAGGGACGGGGGTCGACGAAGCGGGAGGCGTTTCCACCGCTGTAAAGTACGCAGAGGTTTGAGCCGACGCCATGGTGGATGACGTGGCAGCTAATGAGAGGGGTCGTTGCCTTACCGTCGCAGGCCCGGCGTCTTGCATTCCCACATCGAAAAATCTGCTCCCGCGTTTGCGAGAACGAGCTCGAAGCTCTCTCTCGAGCGCTTCTCCTTCACGAACGACAGTTTGCAAGCTTTCTTCCCATACAGTTTGCCGTTCGCGTTCTCGTTGGAGTTGTGACCTCCACCACTCTTCCCTCTCTTTTCCCATCTGGAGGTACTCGTTTATCATTGACTGGACCGTGGTAAAAGACTCCTTTAGAGCGTCTCGAAGTTCTTGCGTGCGTAAAGGCGCGTCTGATCGTAAGGGTAATCCGGCAAGAAGCTGTGCGGTGAGCTCCATCTGTGCCGCAAGCGAGTTCCCGTGCAAGTCGAAAGTACTGCTGTGAGGAGGCTGACTCTGTGTTACTTCTGATGCCGCCGAACTGTCGTGTCGATTCGCGACCTCTTCATATTCCTCCGAGTCGGGAGCTTGGAGACTATCCTTGGAGACGTCACTGACGATTGGCGCGTAGTCGTCCGCTGTGTCTACTATAGATGCCTGGTCTCCTCGCAAACTATGTGTCCCGAGTTCCCTCATCGCAGATACGCCTGACTGAAAGCTAGTTCGGATCTTCATTGGCCGCAAGGCACTCTTGTCGCTCTCCATGCTCCGCCGGCCACCAAGGCTTTTATCCGCCTCGCGTCGGCACCACTCCATACTCCTGGTGATTGCTTGTGTCCATCGTGCAGCTTCCACGGGGTGGTTCGCCCGCATGTACCATTTCTGCACTCCTGTCGTATGACCACGCACTGGCGTAGAGTAAACTTCAAAGCGCGTTTTCTCGGTGCCCGTGCCAGCTTTGAGAATTGCCGTCTTCATCGAAATCGCACCTCTACTAGCAATCTCCTCGTCTTCCTGGTGTCTATAGTCTGCGGGAAACCACATCAAAACTGTTCCATGGCGACAGTATGTTTACACGAACATGAAAGAACGCCATCTTTGAGGACGAACCACCGAGTGTTGTATCCTCTGGCAACATTTGTATATTTATTCAAGTATCCTTTGAGAACAGGTGGCTCAGAGACCGGTAAATCGATCAATGACTGATCGTGATTGGCGACTGTGGCTCTTCAGAGGAGACTTTGAGGAGATAAAGGTAGAAACTTACATTGGCGTAAGAATACCCCGACGCGATCATCTTTGCCTAACCCATCGTAGGCCATCTTTCCCCGCCGGTCTCGCACGAACACATCTGCTCCAGCACGCACAACAAGTTCGATTAACCGCAAGTCTTTCCGACGTGCTGCCTCATGTAAAAGCGAGGTCCCAGTCGTGTCGTCGAGGTAGGAAAGATCGATTCCCTTCGCGCGCGGTGATTCTAATAGCGATACGAGGGCTTGGCTTGGCTGGGCCTTCGACGAGGAGAGTGCATATGAGTGCAACAATGATCTATATGATGCGCTCAGGAATGATCGCGAATCTAGAGAAGATGAGGAATAAGACGAAGGATCTAGGACGAGCCAACTTACCCTGTAAGACTTGGATAACTTCCTTCCCCCTTGCTACATCTTTGCATGTATGCCCCTGGCTATCGCGGAGGGTATCGTCTATCCCCGATTGATCAAGCAGCAGAGACACAATTTCGGCGCGCCCAAGCGACGCCGCGAGATGGAGGGCAGTAGTACCGCTTCCTGGGGGGTGTATACCATTCGGAGAAATGGCTCTGTGCGACAAGAGGAGCTGTACGGTCTCCGCTGTGGATGAATTCATCAGATTAAATGACACTTTTGGACCGACTGAATAGCACACACCGGAAGCACAGCGGATGGCGAGGTGCAAAGCTGCAGCACCTGTGTTTAGGTCACCGTCGACTGAGTTCCGTCTTTCTTTACCGATTTCGGTCAGGAAGGGATGAATAAGAGCGGGGTCCCCTAGAGGGCGTTGCGTCAGCATCCATGTGTTTGCCATCCCATGTGACCACATACCACTTCTAAGAGCAGAGAGCAGCCTAACCTGCTGCAAAGGCTCCACCGGGCCTGAAATAACTCGTGAGCCATAAAAATCAATCGGACCCGAAACATGGAAGAAGATACCTGACGCCCGAACACTGAGAACGGAAGTGCTGTCGTGCGAAGACATGACTGCCAAGCCAACCCTATCGTTTCGAGCTGCTGTCTCGAAATTTCCTCTGCCCCGTCGTGGCCGGACCCAGCGGACAAGTATGAATATCCTCCCGGCGGAGGTCGCTGTTCTGTTCAACGTGTAACGCGTCGAGAAAGCCCACGTATCGATGTCAAGCACGTGACTAAACCCTGAAACATTTGTTCGGAACAATTACAAGTTGGGCAGTACAGGTTGTCCTATTGCCAGTAACTGTCGAGTTCACGACTATTGCAGAACTGCACTTATCTATCCCATGCACTGATATTTTGAGAGTATCTCAGACCCCCGTAACCCAAAGAGTATCCAGTTGCATTGCATTCCTGTCGCGTTCAAGCTAGTTCTGAGCGGGTAGTCCCAGGGACTGGCCAAGCTGTAAAGCATGACCCTAGAAGCAAGTCAGTGCCAAGACCTGGGCAGTCGGTTCTGTTTGCTATGGGCCCGTCAAGCGCCCTCTCCGAAGATTAGGGCCGTGTACAGTACGTGCATGGACAGGTAAAGGGGCGGTATAGGGTATGCGGTATCGAGCCTGCGAAAGTTCTCGTAACCGCTACCCCGACCGCCGCCCTCGGAGGCTTCTTATCAGCGAGAGCCATGAGTGACCTGTGATGAGGGACCAGCCGACCCACCAGGACCGTTTCGGGTTCCCACCAGCGTTTGCTCGTTCATGCGGTACTATACCGACTAGTTCCGGGATGGATTCCTGTCCTAGCCCTCCCAAGGTTGGGATTCGAGATGCAACATGGTAAGCAATAATGGCGCCCGCCTTAACCCTACACACATTTGGCAGATTCGCGACGGCGTTGCACAGGATTCTTCGCGACCGGCGCAGACTCATTCGCGCTTTGCAGAAGAGCGAGCATCTTTTTAACTTAAATTCTCATGTCTTCATATCGGATAAGGTACTGAAGTGTCCTACGTCCTACCGCCAAGCTGTGTTTCAGGACTCGGTTATTTAAATTATTTTTTTACGGAGAGAGGCCTCAGTTTTGCCCACTTGCTGACATAACATGAGTCTAGAGGGCAATGCCGCAGAGAAGAAATCGACATTCAACGCAGGGGTCGAATCTGCAGAAATCGGTGGCGACGCGCCTGCGCCTCTCATCCCGCTCAGTCGCAAGCTGAAGAATCGGCATGTGGCAATGATAAGGTATGTGGTTATTTCATGATTCCCGTCGGCGAGCTCATCTGGGTGTCTGTTCAACCACTCATCCGCCTGTACGCTTCAACCGATCTACTGCATTTTCCTCGCCAGGCTGATCACATTCTGTGAAATAGGTTTCTATGTGTCGCAGCCGGCTTTACCATCACCAAAGCAGGGCTCCTACCCGCTGTGGCAGCTCGCGGGGCCGGGCAAATGTTGCTCGTAAGTTGCCGTTACTCGAAAAGACGCATCGATTGAGAGCGATCTACGAAAAAGAATATCACTCTCCCGAGTCTCATGTTCTCTAGGATCGTTCCAGCATTCAGTTCTTCCAACGTCGGTGCACTCGGTAAGACAGCGTTTCATTTCCGAATCGTAGTATTACTCACTGCAAATCTCCGCAGGTCCTCTCATCTTTGTTGCATTGTTGTACGAAGCGATCGGGATCGCGATATCGTGGATAGTCAAGCAAGTATTTTGGGTTCCACACCGCTTTCGATATGGAATCCTGGTGGCTGGCGGATGGGGTAATGTTGGGGACATTCGTGAGTCTAGGTCTACCATCGCACGTACATCCTCGCTGATGATACAACCTCAATATCAACAGCAACATCCGTCGTCATGGCTCTCACGGCTGCCGCTCCATTCAATGGTACGACGGATCAGAACTTGGCAATTGCCTATATTGCCGTCTTCATACTCGTATTCTGTGTATGTTTGCATCAAATTTCCTCTGATTCCACGTGACTGACTGTTATCCATAAGATCACACTCTTTCCACTCGGAGGTGTCAATTGGGTAGCAATGGATTTCCGGGGACCGGACGTTATCGACGAGGACGTACGGGGGCGGTTGAAAACCAAACACAAGTATCTTGGTGCAGCGATCGAGCGCGTTGTTGTCTCATTAAAGGGGCTTTTTCGTCTGAGAAGACTTCAAGCTGAGAACAGTAACTACGATCACGAGAAGGTAGTGGCTCCGACGCATCAACTGTCAGAACCGCCAATTCCGTCCCTCGGTTCACACGACGACCCTATTTCGCCGAGTACGACGATTATCCAACACACCACCGACGCGATAGATACGAAAGGCGAACCTGATGTTCCTCTGCGCCACCGTCTGGCTCGATTTGCACTCAGCTTCGTCCAAACGCTCATCACGCCTTGTTCTTCTTCCATCATCATAGCTTTTATCATCTCCCTCGTTCCCGTTCTCAAAGCATTATTTGTCCCCGATGTTCCTGGTGTTAATATGCCACCAGCGCCGGACGGTCAACCCCCGCTTGCCATCATATTAAACACAACAACATTTATCGGGGGTGCTTCAGTTCCATTAGGATTAATGACTCTTGGCTCGGCGTTAGCGAGATTGGAAGTTCCCGGTGGGCGTCTTCGTTCCCTTCCATTCGGAGCTGTGGGCGCATTGGCCATTGGACGGATGGTTATCATGCCCATTCTTGGCGTACTCATTACCCAAGGATTAGCCCAAGTGGGGTTGTTGGACGCCAACGACAAGGTTTTACAATTCGTATGCATGTACGTCATCTTCCTGCGTTCATCATTACACGGGCTCATATCATGTAGCTTCCTGTCCTGTTTACCGACAGCGACGACTCAGGTGGGCGATCTCCAGTGGGTTAGGCTTCTTCGGCACGATGTCCAACACATTTTGTTTCGCTAGGTTTACCTGACACAAGTCTATTCTGGAACGGGCAATGCGCAACATCTTTCGGTGTTCCTTGTTCCACAGTATATTCTCATGTTCATCACGATGACTGCATTGACGGCGTACACGCTACGTTTACTCTTCGGTTAGAGTTGTCTTCCATTAACATAGACCCACCATTTGTATCGCAAAAAAGAAATTATGTACATACTGTATTGTAACTAGGGACGACGGGTCTTCTTGTTGATAGGGTTCCTAGATTGCATTGTATAATACACAGAGCACGTGTATGTAGACGTCGATTGACATGATACCATGGTGTTGATTACTCCTACGAGTTCGTTGTATCTTACGTGCCAGGGCCATCGTTCATATTGTGACGTACCAGGCAGACGTGAAATATCATGTAGGGAAAAATGTGGTCTGGGTCCCGAGTCGGCGGTGGGCATAATTAAGGCGCGAAAAAACGACAAGAGTGCGGATAGATGCGATGCGAAGAGCAGGGCGGTGTCAATGGACTCAAAAGCGTCTTGAGCTGCACGTTCGGTGAGGGAAGGATGTAAGCCGTCGGATACAACACACATGATCGAAGCACTGCGAGTCGGACCTGCATATGATCACTGTGGTCAAGTGTGGTAAGAAAGCGTGTGCGTCATGGGACGTATATGGTGAGTATAATCAAGGCACGCAAGAACGACAGGGGTGTGGGTAGATGTGACGCGAACAAGTGGGGGTGCGAAGAGAGTGGCGACAGCGGACCCAAAAACGTCTTGAGATGCACACTCGGGAGTGAGGAAAGGGTGTAAGCCGTCGGATACGACACACATGCCCAAAGCGCGGCGAGTCGGACCTGCGTACGATCAGCGCAGTCAAATGTGGTAAGAGAGCGTGTGTCATGGGACGTACATCGACACTCTGAGTGTCTTGTAGCCCCTTCTGAAAGACGGAGAGCACTGGATCAATTTGTTGATCGATGACGAGGTTTGAACACTCGGAATGCGCACTCATGAAAACCTGCCTCTGTCACATCTGTGTCATGTTGAACACCTGTGCTCGTAAGGCATGCCAAGGTCCGTTCGACCTGGGGGCTTTGACCACTTCGTGGTTCATTGGGCGTGTACGATCTATGACGCCTGTTGTTGTCGTCGCTGTTCGTCCGGCGTGTGACTTCCGTCACTGTGTGGTTGCGTTCGTGTTCGCATGGGAGCGCGTGGGGACTCCTGGGTCCGGGGAGTCAGATGGGTAGGTTGGCAGATGTCGATGAGCGACGTGACATGTGAAACACAACACGATCGTCTGTCCACGCCCAAACGTGGACAGATGACGCTGTCGTGTTCACATGCGAGGGTAGGGGTGAAGACAACATTAACTTCAAAGGCTACGGGTACGTACGGGTGCCAATACCCGTGTCATTCCCTATCAGTGGTGAGATGATTGCATATCTCCCCGTTCCAGGCAGTGGTCACATCAAGCGGCCGAACGCTTCGTTGATCCCGCTTTCGCCTTTGCCGTGGGGCGGAATCTGTGGTACAGTTGGACGGTATTGATCAGTCACATTAACGCTGTTGATCATATAGCTGATTTTACCCGGATGTATTTACCCCATACAACGTCCATCTGTTTTGACGGCTCTTTAGCTGGATTGTCTGCCGCCGCAACTTTGAACTATTAATGATTTTGGGACCACGCGGACCAGCGGACATGTCTTGATTTGCTTTTGTGGCGTGGTGTCGGACTCGCTTCGGACCACACCTCCGAAGCTGTCCATGTCCAACTTTTTCTGCTCTGCAGTCGAGGCTGTCATGCTTTGTGAGGGTCGACATGACCGCGGATTGTTGCCAGCGACCACTGCTACTATCCGAACAAGTATCTCAGAGCCACTGCAACCACGTCTCCACCGAAGAGGTTCCCAAATGTTCCCACGAATTCTCGTATAAGACTTCGGTCGACAATGCCGTGACACGAGGGGCACGACCGGATAGTAGTATGAATGAGTTCGAAAAAAGTAGTTTTCGTCGCAGGCGGAATATGTTGTTGGATAGGGCCAAACAACTTATCCTGTGTTGCACGGGCCTGGACCTCCCGTCCCAGACTTTTAGTGCCTCCCTGATCCTCGGTATTTCATGATTCCAATTGGCGAGCTCATCTGGGTGTCTGTTCAACCACTCATCAGCTTGTACGCTCAACCGATCTACTGCATGTTCCTGGCCAGGCTGATCACATTCTGCAAAATAGGTTTCTATGTGTCGCAGCCGGCTTTACCATCGCCATCGCGGAGCTCCTTCCCGCTGTCGCAGATCGCGGGGCCGGGCAAATATTGCTCGTAAGTTGCACTACTCGAAAAGACACATCGATTGAGAGCGCCCGATGAAAAAGAATATCACTCTCCCGAGTCTCATGTTCTCTAGGATCGTTCCGGCATTCAGTTCTTCCAACGTCGGTGCACTTGGTGGGACAGCGCTTCGTTTCAGAATCATTGCAATACTCAACGCAAATCTCCGCAGGTCCTCTCATCTTCGTTGCATTGTTGTACGAAGCGATCGGGATCGCGATATCGTGGATAGTCAAGCAAGTATTTTGGGTTCCACACCGCTTTCGATATGGAATCCTGATGGCTGGTGGATGGGGTAATGTTGGGGGCATTCGTGAGTCTAGGTCTACCATTGCACATACATCCTCGCCAATGATGCCACCTCAATATCAACAGCAACGTCCGTCGTCATGAGTCTCATGGCTGCCGCTCCATTCAACGGTACGCCGGATCAGAACTTGGCAGTTGCCTACATTTCCGTCTTCTTACTCGTATTCTTTGTATGTTTGTATCAGGTTTCCTCTGAGTCCACATGACTGACTGTTATCCATAAGATCACACTCTTTCCACTCGGAGGTGCCAATTGGGTCGCAATGGATTTCCGGGGACCGGACGTTATCGACGAGGACGTACGGGAGCAGTTGAAAACCAAACACAAGTATCTTGGTGCAGCGATCGAGCGCGTTGCTGTCTCATTAAAGGGGCTTTTTCGTCTGAGAAGACTTCAAGCTAAGAACAGTAACTACGGTCACGAGAAAGTAGTGGCTCCGACGCACCAACCGTCAGAGCCGCCAGTTCCGTCCCTCGGTTCACACGACGACCCTATTTCGCCGGGTACGATGATTGTCCAACACACCGACGTGATAGAGACGAAAGGCGAACCTGCTGTTCCTCTGCGTCACCGTCTCGCTCGATTTGCACTCAGCTTCGTCCAAACGCTCATCACACCTTGTTCTTCTTCCATCATCGTAGCTTTTATCATCTCCCTCGTTCCCGTTCTCAAAGCATTATTTGTCCCCGATGTTCCTGGAGTTAATCTACCACCAGCGCCAGACGGTCAACCCCCGCTTGCCATCATATTAAACACAACAACATTTATCGGAGGTGCTTCAGTCCCATTAGGATTAATGATTCTTGGCTCGGCGTTAGCGAGATTGGAAGTTCCCGGTGGGCGTCTTCGTTCCCTTCCATTCGGAGCTGTGGGCGCATTGGCCATTGGACGGATGGTTATCATGCCCATTCTT
>JBBPQV010001097.1:0-12545 GCA_038092675.1 Boletus rufocinnamomeus | reverse complement strand
TGGGCCCACCAGTGGGTCCAAGAAATCAATGAGGAAACATGGCCCATTTCCACTTTCCCTGCTGCATCCCTACCCTGGGCCCCCTCACCCTCATCTCCCCTGCTCACCCTGTCTCCCCCACCCTCTCCACCATCGGTTGTCAACCCACCACTCCATCAGTGGCCCAACCCCCTCCCCAGCCTAATGTTCCTCCCCACCGCTGCCTCTGCTGTTACAAGTGTCACTCCCCCGACCACTTCAGGGCCGACTGCCTCCAATACATCTGTCCCTTTTGCAATATTGCCGCTCCTGGACACATCCAGGCTCAATGCCCTCATCGAGTCTGTTCTCTCTGTGGCAAGATTGGACATGTCACCAACCACTGTGTCTTCCATGACAATGAGTGGATCAATTGGGACCACAACCCCACCGATTACGAGATCAATGAGGGAGACCAATCAGGAAGGAATTGAGGAAGGTGAGCTAATTGGAATTGTGGCAGTGTTGGTGTGCATGGTGTTGTAAGGAACTCACATTCCCTACTGTTATATTCCATTCATCTACAGCTAGGATATCTTTCACTTCATCAACCAAGTCTAGTATCTCTTCATTTGTCCTACCAAATCTTTGTTCTGTCTGTTCTGTCTATCTATTCATAGTCTGTTCTGTCAGTGGAAAATCCAATTTTGCTTACTAATATTTCTTTGACTTGTACTTGGCCCCATTTTATTATTCTTTTAACTGTTTCTTGTTTGTTCTACATATGGTTTCATTTGATTATAAAGTCTGGGAATGCCTGGACTATAAATACTTGTTACTGGCTTTTTGAAAATGTCTTTTTTGTCCTGTGGATTTGAAGTCCACTTGATTGTTAAACCATCAATGACAAGTTCTAAGTTCCCCCACATTCTAGCTTCCATCTACAAATACACCACACCATTATTTGCCCATTCTACATATTGCTGCACTGTCCTTTTCCTTCCAGATCTGTCATTCTGTGATTGCAAGCCTTTGAATCATCCTTCTTCAACAGTGCTCCTCTCAGAATCCCTTTGGATTGAACATTTTGCACCCACTTTCTTTTTTTTATTCTTTGACTGATTGGACTGGAATACCCTTCTGGACCAACTAGCTGTTTTACAGCATTTCAGTGAAGGTGTGCCTTGGAGAGACAGCTGTGTTTCTGTGGATAAGATTATCAGGATAGCTTCCCATCCTTTCTTTTCAATATTGTCTGTGGCATCTGCATGTTCAACTGTGACTCCCAAGGTCTCTTCCTCATAAACATGAGAAAAAAATTGGATAAGCACATTGCTTTGGGTTAGAATAGGCTTGGTGAGATATGCATCCCAACCAAGCCATGTTTCCTGCATTGTATCTTTGTTGCAGTAGGATGCAAACTGTTATGGATTTTGTGACCTGGTGTCACCCAGACCCATTTTCCCCTTCTTCCCTTCAGTTTCACCTCTACCCTTGTATTACCAGATTGTATTTGATGATCACAACTTGTGGCTACCATTCTTCTCCTAATGGACAATCCGATGGGCTCTTGATCCTCTGACTGGACACTCCCCTGGACAATGCATTCCCATGCATCACAAGGACTCCGGCTCTCACCTATCGGCTGGACATTCCCCTGGATGTTACATTTCCATGTAACACAAGGACTGGATCCTCCCTGGAGTCTCCCTGGATCTTCCCTGATCCAACTCTCCCCAGTTGGCTGTGACTCACCGCCTCATTGATCCTAGATTTTCCAACACACTGCCCATGTTCTGAGAACACCTGTGCATTGCCACATTGATCCTAGATCACCCGATCTTTGATCCTATTATACCCATTCCAGCTCCTTCCACCTCATCACATGTTACATAAATGCAATGCATCTTACATGTGTTTGTACCTCCCCTAGAGTTCCCTTTCCTCATTAGGCTATTACCTTAGACCAGCCCCAAATCTCCTGTATTAGTATATAAGATTTGAGCTCCCCTCAAATGCTTCTCTAACTTGAATCTACTCATTCATACCCTGGGTTCTCTGTTCTGCAGGAGATCATTAGAGAGACTCTCATTGCCTTCATTGACATAAACCTTGACTCAATTGTCAGCAAGACCTCCTGTGAAGTAGTATCTCAGGTTGAAGTACCATTGTTGCAGGTAAAACCATAATACAAACAAATTGCAAACTTCAGTGGGGAAATCCCATATGTAGTCCAAAGCTAGCAGTGTTTTCCTATTCTTCATGTAGTGTGATTCAAGGAGAAGCCAATTGATGAACATGGTTCCAAGTAACAATGGCTTCCAGTCCTCCCAGCATACAGGAGTGGCACACAGGATAAGATAGAGCTTCTTGAAGATGTCCTTCATGCTCTCTTGTAGGGAACCAATTAGGGCTTGATTGTAAATGACATCACTTGCTTTCAGTCAACTGACAGTATTCTTTGTTTGATGCTCAGCTAATTCAGAATGATAGGGTTTGAAAACAGCATTCACAGTGTCCTTCTATTTGACATCTCCCATCTTCTCAAACAAATTGGATCAATCTCCTTTGGCATTGACATACCAATCCTTGAAATTGAATCCAAGATTCCCAACCAACTTGTGAATAATTGGAATAATGATATGGCAATATTTGATAAGAAGTGAAATAAACTAAAAATGAAGATAAGTACAAGTATAGATTGCAAAATATAAATACATCCAAGCCACATACCTGTTGGAAGCAGGCATCTCTTTCCTTTTCATCAACAACCCATATATGATGTTCAAGGAAGGAATCAAAACTGGTCATTGGATTGGACCATTGGCAAGTCAGGTAACACTGCACTTTCCAACCATATTGAGCCATTGGATAAATCAATCCAAAACCTTTATAGTATACTAATATTAGAATTTAATATCATTTACCTCAACAATGACAGCACTATTGTTAACCTCATAGTTAGATTCATGCTTTTCCTTCATGATGACACTGATTTTCAACATGTTGCATCCTCCTAGAATTGCATGCATGCTGAGTGCTGTAAAAAGAGGATATGGGGTTGTGATTTTCATACGATTGTCACCATTGGGAACAAAACCCAGTCTTAGCCAGTGGAGTTTTGTAACAACATTGTTGATGATGGGCTGTGTGAGGTCAGTGCCAATGGTCTCCAATAATGAGGACATCTTCTTCTCTGTATCTTCAAGAATAGCATTGAAATATTGATTGTAGGCTTTGCTGTATGTTTCCATCTCAATGTTGTTCATAGATCCAAACAGATGCATGGACTCAGAATGATGGTTGGAAAAAAAGGATATCCCAGGTCCCTAGGAAGCTATCTTCAAAAGCTTCAAGTACTTTGATCATTGGGGGAATAGTGGAGTTCTTGAATCATGTTGGCATTTCCTGATGCAGCACAGTGATTCAATCTTCATCAGACTTTGTGAGACCTATCTCATGACCTAGAAGACACTTTGCTGCAGTTGTAACAGCATTGGAGAAGTGAAATATTCCAATGTATCCAGCATGTTTGAAAAAGAGCAACAAAGAACTAAAATGTGGTTTTAGTATACATATATACTAATTTAATAATCCAACACCCACCCCAGAAAGGAAAGGATTCAGATTTTCATATACAAAGCTAATATTGAAAAGATTGCTTTCTTTAAACATTTTGTATACAAAGACACAAGCACATTTCGATATGATCAAGTCATAAATAGTATTGGCCTTGACATCTGACTTTCCACATAGCAAATGCAGCAAATTTTTGTATTTCTAGATGTCTGTATTGTCCTCATTTGGCCAGTCTTGATTGTGAGAAAAATGGTACAAGATTAGAGTTGCTTCTTGCCTGGGATGGATTTTGTCTAAATTGTAAATATAAGCAAATACAGATGACAATACAATAACATATACCAATATCATAGAACTCTACAGGCCAAAACACATCTCAAGCAGATAGAAGTAAATTCAGTCAATGTTTGCATAACAGTCAGAGATGTCACAGGGTGTGGTAGCTTGGCTTTTTTCACCCTTGGCCTTTCAAAGAGCATGCACCTCCTTTTCAAACATTTCTTGAATCATGGTAATACAATGGTTACCATCAACAAGCTGCATGAGAGTACTGGCAGCCATCCCCTCCTCAGTCCATTCAACAAGATTGGTGAAGGCAAAGGTAGAGGGTTCCATGACAAGTGAAGTTGGTTTGATATAAGAGGGTTGAATAGCAATTCTGATCACTTGTGATTGGTAACAGCTGGATTGATTAAATAAAGGTTGAAGTTTTGTTGCATGAGGGTGGGATCACAGTCCAGGTTGCTATTGTCAGCAATACAAACCAATGCACAGCCAAGTCAGACTTGATTTAAAAAACCAACAACATTTTCAAGTTGACTGGTGGCATTGTCAGCCTTCTATACATAAGATGTCAATTAGTGTGAAATTTTTAATTTGAGTTGAAAATGAAAGAATAGCACAAATGTAATATCAAAAAAAAACAATATATATATATATAAGGCATGAAATAAAATACTAACCTTTGTAGGACAAGACTAGAAAGAATAAATATTATGATTTGTATTTTCTGGTAAAGTGATAGTTAGAAGTCAAGTTGTAGAATTTGTTTGTATACAAGTTCAAGGCTTATATATTTTAGTCAGTAAGTACTGTACTTACAACTATCTGTAAATATTTGTTATACAACAAATATATATAATTTAATATATTTGAGACTCATTTTGAAAATGGTAATTGGATTAGTAATTATATATTATATAATCATCTGAGTTACAAAATATCATCTTCTTTGTCTTTGTCATATTTTGCTTCCTGTTTCCCTCTCACCATCATCTTGTCATTATGCTCACTTGCAACACTTGCAATGCTTCATTCATGGATTGAGTAGAGTATCAGCATAACAAGTGCATTTGTCTTTCAGAGACTGATTTTTTATAAAGCTGACTAATCAGCATATTACTGCTTCTAGAAATTCTCAGAGTTTATTTGAATGCCCCTGTTCTGACAAAGACCGTCCAAGTCTTGACAAAGCCTACAAAAGCATAGAAACCTTGAAATGTCACATGACCAACATGAAATCCCATTGGATTAGTCGAGAGAGATATTGAAAGTAAGTGGCTGTGTAAAATTAGTATACATGTATACTAGTTTCTTCAAGAAAGACAATCAACCTGCAAACATCCAATCTTGTGATATACATTTATATGCTATTAAGGTATGAACTCAATATTTATATTGTAAATTAAAATTAAAATAATTTTAGGGCCAGCAACTATAAAACAGCATGATTTATATTTCTCAGCATCATGAGATAAGCAATTAGTATACACATATACCAATTGTCCATAGACTATTGATGGCCTGGCAAACTTTGCTTGTAATCTCTCAATGTACTTTTACAATGTGGAATATAACTTTTATGCAGCTACAGCTGTCAACCCTTCTTGGACCATTTTGGTGAGTGAATGGCTGGATGGTCAAAGATGACCTATTCTAGTGAACATATACATATATACTAATTGAGGGGCATGTATATTGATTTTAGCAAAAACATGCACCAATTAAGTCAATTTAGTGGACATGTATGCTAATTGAGTGGTGCACTTGGCATGCCTGGAATGACAACTGTGTTTCTGAAGGTAATAATAATATTGACACTGGATAATCTGGGTGGAATTGATTGGAACAGGGAATGAGATATTGTAATGCAATACTGTCAACATAAAGCATGACAAGCACTATTGTGATTGTACATGCCAGAACAACATGGAAAGATTTACAATAATATTGAATCTCTGCACTTGTGATTTTAAGATAAAAAACAAGTTGCATACAAAAATTATATTGAGAGAATTTATTATGTGACAAAATTTATTAATAATATATTATAGTGTATATTGAGATCCTGTTTCTAAAAAAATATAGATATAATAGTCTGACTTTCAGACCAAATTCATATCCATGGCCTTGCTGGCCTATTTGTGAGCAAGAGCAAGATAGTTATTCATTATGATGGGATCAGAGTGCCAGTATTGAATGAGTTTGCAATAGAGCTGTATAAATACACACAATGTGGTCAGTATGCTGGTGCACTCTGGCACTCATTTGTGCCACCTGATTTGTCTCATTTCATTAATGGCAGATGAATCATTGAACTAGGCATTGACAAATGTCTCAAGTCCATGAAGGTGCTCATCCCACATGGGTGGCTGTAATCCACACTAGCTACTGTGAGCAGCTCAATCCATAGTGCAATTTATAATTGTCAATTAGCAAGAGCATTTCAAACCAGACTAAATTCAACCACTAACCTCAGTAATTGTGGTCTTGATCATGGTGAGACATTGCTTACAGTCTATGATTGGAGAGTTGAGGAGCAGAACCAAGATGGTAATCATGTGTGTTTTTATCAAGCTGGATATGATCACCAGCATCAACTTGCCTCCATCTGTTGTAAGTATTAATAATGTCCTTTTGACACTCAAGAACAGTGCTTATTGTTATTTTTTTGCTCTGGATATTGCCATATGGTGTTGTCATCTTTCAATAGTGTCCAGGTTGGGAAAGCTGGTGCATTCTGGCATATGATTTCACTGGCTGTGTTTGCTATGGAATCTGATGCTAGTGGTGGTAGCATAAATGCATCAAACATGACTTTTTAATCTCTGTTACTTCTATATGATGATATATACTCATATTGGTAGGTCTGATGCAAAAGTATACAAATATATAGAATGCTATATGTACCTCAGGCTCTAGACTGGATGCCCTCCAGTTTGGTTCTCTTGGAGTTTTCCCCTTCAAAGAATAGACTCAACCCCTCAACATTCCCTCCATTCCACTTCCTAGTGGTTGACATTCTATAACAACCTAAAGTTAACCTGAACTCTTTGATTGGTTGTTTCACTGATGGCACAATAACAAATGATCACATTGTGTTATGGTTGGTGATACCCCCCCATCTTTTTGCCCTACCATTCCTTTGGACTACCCCGGGTCATCCCTCTGGGACGATATTATCGCCTCCTTGCAGGAGTATGTGGTGTCTGACACTGCATTCAAGGACAGCCTTCTCAATCCATCTTTCCCCGACACTGCCCCCTTCTGATCCTATTTCTCCCATTCTGGTTTGCTCCAATTCCATATTAATCCTATTTATGTTCTGATTCCTCCCAAGGACACTGCCCCCTTCCATCACGTGCTTCTTATATGCAACGCATTTCTTATCCCATACTCACAATAGTGCCTCCCCTCACATTACATTCAGACTCCGACTCACCTGCCCTAAACCAACTCCAGGCAGTATATATATTTGCACTCTGCCTGTATTGCTTCTTTAACTTGAACCTACACAATCTACCGTGTATTTTGGAGTTCACCGCTGGCTCACTTCTCTTGCCAGCTCTCTCGCTTCATTCTTCACTTCACTATTGTCTCTCTTGTGAGAGCGATCTTCAGTCGATCAACATAGGACATTGATTGTCGTCTGACTCAGGCCAGAGCAGACTCAGGAAGAACTCCAACTATGCATTGGTGTTTCATTGTTACGACAGTCGTAACAAAAGGTTCAAGTTTCTACTCGTTGGTGCTACCGAGCCCAACCTCCCCCATCGGACGCTGCTAGGTGCAGCCACACTAGATCAACATGAGGCATATCAATCTTACACAACTCCTTTCAGGAGACCAGCATGAGGATGACGAAGAATGTCATATATCTCCACCCCATCCTTCTGCCCAGTCTTCTGCCTTCTCTCCCCTCCCCACTTCAGAATCTCGATGAGTGTCTGGGTCTTCACGAAGTAACCCCACCACAAGTCACCCTTCCCCACCAAGGAGGAACTCCCCTGCCCTCTCTCAATCATCCTCAGTCGGTTCACACCCTCCCACCAGCCTTACCCAGTACTCCATTCCCGAAGAGGAAACCATAGGATCGGAAGGAGGAACTTATGAAAGAACCATCCTTACCAGAGCAGACGCAGAGGCTTATCTTGCAGCCAATCATAGACCTCCCCCCATCCCTGAACTGGACCTGGACTACCCCATAGGAGGTGAAGAAGACAACGATGAAGACATGATGAAGGATGTCAAGGCAGCCCTCCCTGAGGACTTTACTGGAGAAGGAAAGGACACCAATAGGTGGCTCCTAGGAATGGACAGATATTTCTCCCTCCACCTGGATCTAACAGACAGGGCAAAGACTCTCATATTGTTAAACCGCATGTCCAACAGAAGGGGCAAAGCGTTTGCAGAAGCCTGGCTGATCAAACTTGCAGATCAGACCATCCCACATGGAGACAAAGACTACACCCACATAAAGGAGGCCTTCACCACTACATTCTCCCCCTATGACACCACATCGCACACACAAGTAGAGCTTGCTTCCTTAAGACAAGACCATAAGGAAGGCTTCAACAAGTACCTCACCAAGTTCGTGGTCCTTGCTACCCAAGCAGGGATCAAAGAGAAGGCAGCCTTACAAGAATGGTTCCTTCAAGGACTCAACAGAGAAGTCACTAAACAGCTATCACTCACCAACATCCTCAAAACCACCGAAAAGATAGAGGATGTTTACAACAAAGCAGTGGAGATAGAGAGTGGCCTAGCATGGATCAGGGATATGGATCGAATCCCTTGACTCCCACCTGGAAGGACAGGACATCGACAACACCATGATCCCAACACCATGGATGTGGATCGCCTCATGCTCTCTCCAGAAGAGAGAGCTTGCTGCTACAGGGATGGATTATGCTTCATATGCAAGAAGAAAGGATGTTCCACCTGAAGACATCCTCAACCTCCCAGGAAGGGAGTCCAGACTCGTACAGTCACGAGTACCCTGCCAAAGAAGGACCCATTGGAGTCTCACATCAAGAGTCTAGAGACTCGCTCAGACAAGGACGGGATCCTTCGAGGGAAACAGAGATGAGAAAGGGGAACTTCTCCCAGATGCCGAAGAAGTATGGGGAGAAGAAGATATTAATGCTCTCGAACTAGGGGAAACTCCAGTTCAAGCAATGCCTGCTTTGCATTTTTAGAAGGAAGGGATGGACCAACATCATCTTCTTCTGTTACGATTGTGCCTGTATTTATTTCTGGATCAAAGAGTAACTCTATTTGCATTCCCATCTCGATCCAGAATAAATGTGCAACAAGAATCATTGGCCTAAATGCGTTAATCGACAGCAGAGCAACTGGATGCTTCCTCTCATGACAAGTAGTCAAGAAACACAAGATCCCCTTAATTCCTCTCCTGCACCCGATCAAAGCTTGGAACATAGATGGATCATTAAACCAAGCTGGAGACATCACTCACAAGGTTGCCGCCATACTCAACATGGATGAAGTACTAGAAGAGCGGAACTTCTTCATCCTCAACTGTGGAAAGGATGATTTGATACTAGGACTGCACTGGCTATGAGCAGTAAACCTGACCATCAACTGGTCAACAGGACAAGTGACCATAAACCCCCAGAAATACAAAGAGTGGCATTTCAACCACCCTTGAGCCCTCTCCCAATGGTACTTGCTAAAATACCTGGACACCGACAAAGACATTAGGACTGAGAAAGACTTGAGAACATCTTTCCACCAGAAGAAACCCATGCACAGAGCCTGCGTACTTTATATGCAACACAATTCAAAGGTCCCAGAGTTCCTTGTCAGGAAGATGACATTATCCACCACCCTTGCACAGAAAGAGGGAGTTGCCAAAGTAGAACTCCCCTCCCCATACAAAGACTATGAGGATGTCTTTGAGAAGAAAGATTCCACCAAACTCCCGCCATCAAGACCCTATGACCATGCCATAGACTTGCGAGACACCTTCATACCCAGATGAGCAAAGACGTATCCGTTGTCCCCCCCAGAGCAACTCGCATGCAAGGAGTTCATCGATGAACACCTAGCATCAGGGAAGATTATGCCATCAAAGTCTCCCCAAGCCTCTCCATTTTTCTTCATACAAAAGAAAGACAGAAAGCTATGACCCTGCCAGGACTACAGATATCTGAATATGCATACCATCAAGAATGCGTATCCCCGCCCACTCATCACCGATCTAGTAGATCGGGTATGAGGGTCTTCCCTCTTCACAAAGTTCAATGTATGATGGGGGTATAACAATATCCTCATCAAGCCCGAGGACAGATGGAAGGCGGCCTTCATCACCCCCTTCGGTCTCTATGAACCAACAGTCATATTCTTTGGCATGTGCAATTCCCCAGCTACCTTCCAGGCCTTCATGGATGACCTGTTTGGGGATTACATCGCTGAAGGGTGGTTAATCATTTACATGGATGACCTCCTCATCCATTCCCCCAACCCAACTCTCCACAAGGAACGAACTAGGAAAGTGCTCCAGAGGTTCAGGGAACATGAAATGTTCCTGAAACTGGAGAAATGTACCTTTGTGGCATCAGAAGTGGACTACCTGGAACTCGTCATCAACAAAGACAGAGTCAAGATGGATCCCACCAAACTACGGGCAATCAAGGAATGGCCCAGATCCAGCAATACCTGAGAAATATGTTCCTTCCTGGGATTCTGCAATTTCTATAGGAAATTCATCCCTTCATTCTTGGACATTGCACGACCCCTCCTTGACTTAACAAAGAAAGGCGCTCCCTGGAACTGGACTTTGTCCCAAGAGAAGTCTTTCCTCAGTCTGCAGAAAGCCTTCACTGTAAGACTGGTGCTGGCCTTCCTGGACACCTCAAAGCCATTCACCCTGATGACTGATGCCTTGCTGACTGCTTCTTGAGCAGTCCTCATGCAAGAAGATGCCAACAGAGAACTACGCCCGTGTGGCTACCTCTCCCAGACCTTCTCTCCTGCCAAGAGAAATTACAACATCTTTGACCAGGAACTCCTTGCCATCATCCATGGACTTGAGGATTGAAGACAGTATCTCCTAGGATCCCCACACCCTGTAAAGGTTCTTACTGATCACAAGAACCTTACTTACTTCAAGGAACCTTGGAAATTATCCAGATGACAAGCCAGGTGGCTTCTATTCCTTCAGGACTTTGATCTGGATTATGTCGCTCTGCTGGGAAGTAAGATGGCCCCTGCTGATGCACTCTCCCGACAACATGATGTGGATACCTCAGATGACAACGAGGATGTCCAAATACTCCCCTCAAACGCCTTTGTCCAGGCCATTGACGTGGCCCTTGCGGACAAGATTCAAGACTCATCCTCCACAGACCCCTTGGTCCTAGATGCTCTCCACAAGATGGAAACAGAAGAGCCCCTTTTCAAATGCTCCCACCTGTCAGACTAGACATTCTCCGACAGCCGTCTTTATTGCAAAGAACACTTGTATGTCCTGGAACCCGCTCGGCACAACCTGGTGGTCGCCGCCCACTCTTCCCCTTCAGGTGGCCATGGAGGTCATCTCCACACTACCACCCTCCTCTCCCAGGACTACTGGTGGCCGGGACTTTCCTCCTATGTCCAGAGGTTTGTCGCAGGATGTGCAGTCTGCCAATCGAGCAAGGTGCTCACTCATCCCACAATTCCCCCCCTCGTTCCCCTCCCTGTGGCCACCTCCTGCCGGTTGTCCCATGTTTTGGTGGGCTTGATCACTGATCTCCCTCTGGTTGACGGGTTTGACTCTGTCATGGTCATGGTCGACCATGGGCTTAGTAAGGGGGTAATTGTTACTCCTTGCGCCAAAACAATCGATGCTGCTGGAATTGCCTGGCTGTTTTTCTCCAAAGTGTTCTGTCACTTTGGACTCCATGACAAATTGATCTCTGATTGTGGCCTGCAGTTCGCATCTGCCTTCACCCAGGAACTCACTTGCCTCCTGGAATACAACATATCCCTCTCCACTGCATATCACCCCCAAATGCATGGGGAAATGGAATGATACAACCAGGAACTAGAAATGTTCCTCCGCATCTTTTGCACCAACTCCCCGCAGGCATGGCTCAAAATGCTCCCTATGGCTGAATACATGCACAACTCAGCCGTACATTCCGTAACTGGCAAAACCCCCTTCTCCTTGTTAATGGGATACGAACCACGAGCTTATCCGCCCCTGGGAAAAACCTTTCTACCCACTCTCGAGTCCAGACTCAACTCTATTACCTAGGCTCGCAAAGAGGCAGAAGCCGCTCATGAACTAGCCCAACAACACATGAAGGAGTGACAGAAGTCCTCCTTCAAACCATGGAAAGTAGGAGACCAAGTATGGCTCGAGACAAAGAATCTTCGACTCCAAACCCTTTTGAAGAAACTCTCCTCCCAACGAACGGGCCCCTTTCAAGTATCCAAAGTCATCACACCAGTCGCCTATCAGCTGGAACTCCCCTCACAATGGAAGATCCATAATGTCTTCCACGCCTCCCTCTTATCACCCTATTGGGAAACCCTGGAACACAGTTCCAACTTCACCTGACCACCACCTGACCTCCTTGGAGGCGAGGAGGAATACAAAGTTGAAGCTATTATTAACCATCAGGGAAATGTGGACAAAAGGCTGTACCTTGTGCACTGGAAAGGCTATTCAGCTGCCGAACGAACATGGGAACCCGCTCACAATTTAGGAAACACCAAGACCA
>JBBPQV010001096.1:0-12550 GCA_038092675.1 Boletus rufocinnamomeus | reverse complement strand
CTTTCTGACTGTGTGGAGGTCATATCGTATTGGCAGCGTAGGTGACCGTTCGCTTCTAGATATCTTGCTGCGTGACGGTTGGTATTTCATTATCGATTTTTGTCTTACCCATGCCTTCTAATGTATCGTTTACACAGGTTCGATGTACTTTGCGTGAGTGGACACCTTACTCGTGTTGTCCGAGAACCTCACCGTTGCGGACAGAATTATATCTGGGGTGAACGTTGCAAATATATTCATCCTGTTGGTGAGTTCCACGTCCTCAAAGGTTATTGGAGGGAATCTGAAACACTCGCTGCCCAGCTAGGGAGCGTGAGTAAATAATCATGCTTGCTAGGCGTCCCAAGTAATTAACGTATAATTGAAACATTCGTCCTTGTCCTACTAGCCTCCTTACAAGCTGGTCACTGGCAATTTGACCAATTCGTAAGTAATTCGCATCGCCTTTTTGGCGCAAGAAACGTAGACAACCTAACTATGCGATACTTTTCTTCCTCACACAGCTTGACTACGGTTATGGTGTCGCGGTTGACGCTCAACATACAGGAATCCGTCCGTTGGAGGTCGGAAAGTAGTACCGACAGCGCCTGCCTCATCATAACGTCCATCGTCCCACTCGATAACCTTTCCCCGTCGATTTACGTCGACGATTCGGATCTATGGCCGACCCAGCGAAGTGGTGGGATGGACTTGGGAAGAGAAGGGGATGGCGACGGGGGGGCGAGCGTTTGAGCCTGCGCTAGTCGCGATATGTATCCCGAGTACCATGTATTGAGGAATTCCCACAGGGACGCTGGCAAGTACAGCGAAAGGCCTGCTGGGTCGTTCGCTCGATCGGAAGGAGGGGGTGCTGTCCTTAAAATCAGCGGTATGGACGACTTGTTTCCACATTATTGTTGGATCCACATTTGAATTGGATGGCGCATCCAAGTACATTTGAGCCCCCCCTTTTCTCCTCATCTGCGAATCTGATTCCGTTGAGGTACCAGGAGAATGTTCAGCCTGGCCAGGGCGATCGTGAGTCGGACCGTGTCTTTTTGTTTGGGGAACTTGCGTGTGGCTGATGCTGCGAATAGACATCAATGAATCACTGTTGTGCTCCTGTTCGCGCGCATGATCGGGAATAAGTTGGTGGCTGATGAGATGCCCACCTCCTTCATAATCACACTTGGATGAGTGATGGTGCGTCGCATGCAACTGTCGCTGAGGGGTGGATCATCGGTTGAATGGGATGGGAGACACCATATGGAGAAGCAGAGGGACATGCAACCTGAGACAAGTCCGGTGAAGAACACGATGGATTTAGTTGGTGTTTCCTCGTCGTTTTCCAGGGAATGTCTACAAAATTACGATCTGTATGCGTTCTCGACGGTGAAGAACGAGGATACGGGAGCGATGCAAGGGCTGACGACAGTGATGGTGTGGGATGCTGCTACCATTCAACAAGTGGTCGTGTGCCCTGCAACATTAGTATTACTTATTATTTATTATTGTAACCTCACTGTCATTTTAATTCCACTCTTCCTGACTGCGTAGCGTGGATCAGAATAGGCACTGCAAGGTGCCGAGAGATGATGAAAATGCGAATACGGTGAGCGAAGCGGGAACTGCATGACGACATAAATACAAATGAACGATTCTAGGCCGCGGTCGGCCACTAGCACTGACGATCCTGCACAAAATAGCCATTTACTTGCTCCCGGTCGCCTTTTTCATCTGCGCAACGATCTTGTCGACCTCAGCGATCTGCTTGTCAGATAATCTCTGAAACTACAACGCAAAAAAACGTGCGTTCATTTTCCCAAATACGCGTCATGACACACATTCTCGACTCACCTCCTCGAGTTCCACCGAATGTTTTTCGTACTTGCCCTTTCTGACACTGGCTTGGTGATGCTTGCGGATTTGAACACGCACGTCTTCCGCCATTCGGCTGGCAGTAGAAAAAAGCGCGTTTCGAGCCTCGACCGTCGGCCTACCCCACAATTAGACGTCAGCGATAGCGTGAAATACAGCTGAAAGAAGGAACCCTACTTGGGTATTGGTATCTTGAGCGTCCGTGAATCCAGTCGTTGAGGAACAATGTTGGGTAGTTTCGCAGTATAAATTCCCTGCTCGACCGCCTTCATATTCTACTAAACACTTGTGAGCAACCCAAAAAAAACGAAAGGGAAAGAAGAAAAAGAAAAAGAGAGAAAAAGAGGCCACTACGAACATGTTCGTCAAACACAGTCACAATCAACACAGACCCGTCCTTGATCCCAACGGTCGCCACATCCTCGAGTTTGACGGCCTGACAGCCCCGCTTTTCGACGCGGACCGGCGAGAGCAGGGCAGGCGTGACGCGACCGCTGGCGCGTGTCTCGAACGCAGCGACTTCTTTGCGGAACCAGTCGACGGCGGAGACCATCTTGGACTCGGCTTTGGTGTACTCTGCCCGTGCCTCCTCCGACTCGAGCAGCTGTTTGGAACCCGGAACGAACGAGGCGGTAGACTTGGCTTTTGCCTTGGAGGCGTACGTGCGTGATATTGGGAAACGACGCGCGGCGTTCAGCTGGAAAACAAGAAGAGGAACATGGCGAGGGCCGACGTTGGCAGACAACCTCGTGCCAGCCTGACGCGCCAACCGTCGAACGAGAGAGAACGTCATGTTTTGTAACCAACTACCTTTGCAGAATTTTCCTTGCTATGTTTGTTCTCCTAAAATAGAAATACCCCTGTCTCTACTCCACCTACATCCTGTCAATGGGGCACGGTATATGAGCTGTATGTCAATGAGCAAGTATGTACAACTGTCTGTTTAGCCTGAAAGTATCACAAGGTATGGTATGTTAATCAAAAGTGTTAGCGCTACAAATGCTCTATTCGTTCTTCTAATGGCTGGCCTCTACGGAAACCGCTTGCTCAATCCATCATATATCAAAAAGATGATCGCACTGCTTGGTATAGACCTCGCCACAGTAATCCCACACCCCGCATAAAACCCACGTATCCCCTGCGCCTTGTACAGCGCCTTGGCCGTACCCAAAAACGTAGGCGGGGGAACGCCTTTGGCACGCGGTCGCAACTCTTCCTCCGTCTGCATCGCACTCTTGATCGTGTCCGCCGGAAAGAGCGAAAAGTTGAACACGGCTCCAGCGCATGCCCCGGAGAGCGCGGACTCCCACGGGAGAATGTCTTTTCGGGAGAGAGGCGTGCCCGTGAGTCCCGCCCGTCGTTGGATGAGTTGCGTCCCCACGAATTCTTTGCATGTGAACCAGGCAGCACCACCGCCTGTCTCTCGGATGAGGGTTCCCGTTTGACCGAGCCAAAGACCGCGGAAACCATCGTTGCGAAGGACGGACGTGAGAACAGCGATTGGGCCGGGAAGTGTTTGCAGTTTGATGGACGTCGGTCGCAGAGTGGCAGTTGATACTCCGGATGCGGATGGTTGAACAGACGGCCCAGAGACGTCTACAGCAAGCATTTGAACTTGCATTTTACATTTCACAAGCTCTACGGGGGTCCTAAAGCGATATATTCAACAAAAAGAAATTTACCATCACCGACGCAGGTAATGGACGTACAGGACGAAGCTCGTGACTGCGCCAGCACCGGCGCCGGCGATTGCGAGCTGAGGAATCGTGAGATCCTGGTAATGTGGATGGCCAACGACCCATCGTATGGCATGTTGCAGCTGGCTATACGACACAAAGAGGGACGCATTTTCGACCATGGCACCTACGATCGGTGCGGGCAAACCCTTTTGCAGAATCCGTTAGGCCACGTGCCTATACACACATGAAACGCACGACGCACACGATAGAGTCCCCGTATACCTTCGTTTTTGAAAGTCCGAACGAGACAGTCTATGGGTCCGTTGAACCTTGCGGTAGCGTCCAGCACTTGAGACTGGAGCCTGACTTTGGTGAGATCAAAAGGGTGTTCGAATACCTTGGAGGCCATGCCTGCGATCTATGTGCGTGTTACGACTATCAGCTTTTTGAATACGTGAATACGCACACTCCCAAAGGTAATGTCCTTGACCGCGCGTACAGCAGGAGAGACAGCGTGAGTGTCGTCGGTCATGACGGCGGGACAGGGAAGAGCGCTGGTGGTGGTGGTGGAAGTCGAGGCTGGCGTGCTACTGCATTATTTGAGGCCTGAGACGACCAATCCTGTAGACAGCTGTGTATTGAAACTTGAGCAGAAAACGCGGTCACGCGCTTCGGATCAGTCCACACGCTTTGCCGGTCGGACTTCGGAACTCGCTCTATCACACCAAGCGTCTACTCGGCCCAAATCAAGTCGTCGAGTTCAGGGGTTGGTCCCAAGTAAAAGCATCCAGGTTGTCATGTATAGTATAAATCCTATATACTGAGGGGTTTAAGTCTCCAAGTTTATGACCCACACAGTGCGGACAACCTTTAATCCCGCACCATTCCCGTGGGTATCCTTCTGAAAACATTTCGTGGAACGCCGTCATCCTGCATCACTGTCACTTGCTTCAGAGTGTATCCATTTCTATCGGGTAACCACCGGAAAAAGATGAACCAATAAACCACACCCATCACTCCAACGAAGAGCGCCATGACGACGTGCGACTGGAGTACATCAACTTCATCTCTTTGTACTGAAAGACCGAGTAAACTCACATAGTATGGGAGATGTTCATATAGCTCATGACCAGCAGATGGTGGTACCATCGGAACCACAACCAGGAAGACGTTCGAAAGAAAGAAGAGTACAACTGCAAACTTGTACGCTCGGAAAGGAGGGTTCCAGTTATATGACCCGAAAGCATCAGTATACAACAACAGTAACCCCGCAGAGATCAGAAGGTTGAACAACGCAACAGGGTACGAGGAATCTAGCAACCAATGATCAGTGCGACGATCGGCAAGATGGTGGAGTACATACAGTTGACGAGGAAGAGATAGGCATCCCCTGGCGGCGCCAACGTCATAAACATGACTGAAATCAGGTATTGTGTAAAAAGTCCAGGAAGCGGTACACCGAATGGCTTGTTGCTCGCAAAGAATGAAGAACGCGGGAGGACTCCCTCACGTCCCAACTCTTGGACGACTGACATCTATGTGAGACGTCTGGCTCATGTACAAAATCTGACACCTCATACCTCTGCCTTGTACGAACAAAGTCGAAAGAATATACCCCAGCATGGAAAGGGAGATCACAACACTGAGTGCCTATGGTGGGGTAAGCTGAGACGTTAGCAGAAAAGCGCACTACGCCCACCCTTTCCGCTGCAGGACCATACAGATTCCGGAAGAACAAGGCACTGTTAAGAATTAGTTGCGTCGGGTAAAACTAAGAGATACCCGCTCACGCAGGGATAGTACCCCCATTCAGCATATCCGTTTTGGACACCACCGCGAAGTATGCCACATTCACGGATACATACACGAACGCTACGAAACTCATAACCAGCGGTGCCGCGATTTTGATCGTCCTAACCGGATCGCGTACTTCAGACAAGGCATAATTGGCATTCGAATATCCACCATAAGACCTAGTACAATAAGCTGTGACATCTGCCGAGTCAAGATTGAGCCACCCACCAGATGACATTGTACATTCCAACCACAAACGCGTTAGCTTCCGAATTGGAGCCTTCCCAAAACGTTTGCCATGTGTAGTTATTTGGCTGATCGTATTCCTCCCTGACAGCAAACCCAGGTACACCGATCAGGCTCATCAAACCAGACACAGCAACAAGTACCAAGACGACCAATTTGAATGCACCGAGTGCATTCTGAAGCCTTAGACCAAACTTTTGGAACGCTCCGTGTACGATGAGACAGAACGTCGCGCAGAAGAATGCCGCGATACGAACATTTGTCGGTGTCCGCTCGTAAGCCAGGGCATGGAGTACATCTGAGATGGATATCAGCGTTTCCGTGGCCACATCGATGTGGATGTTTACATTCTCCAAAAGCCACGCTCCCTGCGGACATCCGACCCTGGGATGCACCCGGACCGAGGTAACAAAGATGTGCGACAAGACAAAACGGGAAAGACACTCACGACGAATATTCCATATACTGCGTAAACGCAAGTGGTCATGAACGCAGGTCGTCGAAAGACATATTCCAAGTAGGTCTTTTCCCCGCCGTTCCGGGGGAAACCCTATAGCAACACTATATGGGAACTGTGCCGACTCGGAGGCGTGGATTGTATCTTACTGTCCCGTATTCAACATACACCGCAGTCCCTGCTGCGGCAACTAACGCGCCGAGAATCCACATGACAAAGGTCATACCGACGCTTCCTGATGAATTGAGAATGATACTCGGTGCTGCAAAGACTCTAGGATACACAGTCAGTGTATCTCCCTCCCAAGGTGAGACAACCATACCCTGTTCCAATCATCTTGTTGAAGATAAGGAATATGGCGCTGAGTAGCCCTGGAAGAATAGCCATTAGAACTCGACCTTCATGCCGACTTTCTGAACCTAGTACCCAGCTGGCGTTTGTTGTTAGGTACATCGTCAATGAACGGCCTGGAGTTCACTGGCAGGGATGAGCTGGTCGTCAACAGAGATTCCCCATTTACGAACCATTCTCAAGGTCCTCCCGACGCTCTGCAGGCGTCCTCGTTATGAAACGTGACTGTGACTTGAGGAGGGGTTCTGTTTCTGAACTCGTTGGTCCCAAAGTTGCGCTCGACGGAGAGGCTTCGCCATGGTACGACATGCTCGATCTGCACACGTTGAGAGACTCATACAAGGCGAGTATAAAGAAGGGGAGATACTACGAAAAACGGAGGAAGCTACTTATTAAATTATTAGCCGACCCCCGGGGCGTTTCAAACAAATGCGAGATTGCGCGATTACATCCACCGTCACTTTAAACAGCGGATTCAATGGAGGTCACATAGACTGAACGTTATCGGATGATATCGCGGTGATCACTCATCCTCTCTCCCCCTTTGAGACCGCATGCCCTCATCGCTGTCATGCTCATTCGTGCCTTGCGCCGCTCTTAGCCCAAGGCCTCCAATTCAAGTTGGGGGTTCTCCCTCCAACTTGCCCCGCTTTGGCGTCGCCCAACTAACTCACCGCTTCTCATCCTTCATATTGGCGAGGTCTCTGTCTTCTTCCCAAAGGCGCAATTGCTCTTGATAAGCCTCTGTGCACACTGCACTCCTTGTTTCTCCGTTTACGTGCGTCGTCTGCTTCTTTCCACATTCGTCCGCAAATCACGTAATCACTATACATAACTGTACACCCCTGTACAGTGATTACAGCATTACAGGAAGGTCCCCTGTCCACTGTGCCAGTGACCTTGTGCCATGCAAGACCTGCCCAGGGAGACGTATTCGTCTACCGTAGCTGTGCCTCACCACCCAACGTCACGTCAGAGCCCAATTGAGTCACTCCGCCCCTCTCCGCAGCAGTCTCTTCCTATTTTCTTGTTACCGAAGAATGAACCCCGCAACGTTTGCCCACCACGATGATCACACTCGATGATCAAATCATACATTTCTTTTTCTGACGCGATGTGCATCACGACTACCCTGGAACTTCCACTGCAAACAACGTGACGGATCGCACACCTACCCTCACTGACAAAGCCTTGTGGAAATAACTTGCAGTGTGCGTAGTAAACACCTTTCTAGTCAAAGACGACCTCAACGCACTCTCCAAGCCCTCCAGCGGAAGGGTCGGAGGCCGGGTCCGTCAGTGGGATGGAGTCTTGAGTGACGTGTCGATACGGGATCGGGTCTGAACTCGAATACGTAAAGATGCGTCTCACTAATGACGCCAAGGTAAGTCCCACTTTTCCTCCTGTATGTGTTGCTGGGCTGCCCTTTGTTGGCCCGGGATTGCTGGCGGATGACCAGTCCTGAAATACGTCTCTACCGAGATTAGAATAAAGAAGAGGGCAAAGTGAGGAAAGAGACGAAGGCAAGGATACCAATAGGAATAAGAACAATCAAATGACAGACATGGGGACAATGCGAGGTCTAGGTCAATGAGCTAGTGGTGACAACCGGGGACAGGTAGGACGGTAACGAGGTGGCGTATCATCGCAGCGTGTGGATTTACACGCTGATGAGGATTATGTCTCTCGATTCTCGAACGTGTTTCTGATCGGATCAGCACTGGAACTGGGGCAACACAGTGGCATTACTATGAATTCATACGCACCGAGTGCCATCCAAACGCCAGTGAGTAAGTGTCGGAAATGATATTTCCTCATCGTCTCAGTCTGGCCAGCGGATGAGTGGACAAAAAGCCGAAACCCTTGTGCCTGTGGATGAAGAAACGCCGGCTGGGTTATGAGTGCAAGCCCTCCGAGTCGTCAGTGTCTTACAATGGCAGATTACTTGATCATGTCCCTTCCTACTGTAGCTTTGCCGATCGGACATCGGAACTCACTCTATCGCAATCGGCCAGCAAATCAATTCGTCGAGTTCGAGGTGGTCCCAAGTAGAAGCATCCGACTTGTCATGCAGCATGTAAGTCCTATATACTGAGGGCGACAAGTCTCTAACTGTATGGCCCACACAGTGTGTGCAACATCTAATCCCGCTCCATTCCCATGGGTATCCTTCTGAAAACACTTCGTGGAACGCCGTCGTCCTGTATCACTGTCACTTGCTTGAGAGTGTATCTGTTTCTATCTGGTATCCACCGGAAAAAGATGAACCAATAAACCACACCCGTCACTCCAACGAAGAGCGCCATCACGACATGCGACTGGAGTACATCAACCTCATCTCTTTGTACTGAAGGACCGAGCGAACTCACATAGTATGGGAGGTGTTCATATAGCTCATTACCAGCCGATGGTGGTATCATCGGAACCACGACCAAGAAGACGTTTGAAAGGAAGAAGAACACGACTGCAAACTTGTACGCTCGGAACGGGGGGTCCCAATTATATGACTTGAAAGCATCAGTATACAACAACAGTAAACCCGCAGAGATAAGAAGGTTAAATAATGCAAGAGGGTATGAGCAGTCTAGCAACCAATGATCAGTGGGATGATCGGCAAGCTGGTGACGAGTACATACAGTTGATGATGAACAGAAAAGCGTCCCCTGGCGGCGCCAACGTCACAAGCATGACTGAAACCAGGAATTGTGTAAAAAGACCAGGAAGCGGTGCACCGAATGGCTTGTTGCTCGCAAAGAATGAAGAACACGGGAGGACTCCCTCACGTCCCAATTCTTGGACGACTAGCATCTACGTGAGGCGCCTGGCTCATGTGCAAATCTGATACCTCATACCTCTGCCTTGGGCGAACAAACTCGAAAGAATATGCCCCAGCATGGAAAGGGAGATCACAACACTGAGTGCCTATGGTGGGTAAGCTCAGACATTAGCGGAAAACCGCACTACGCCCACCCTTTCCGCTGCAGGACCATACAGATTTCGGAAGAACAAGGCACTGATAGGAATTAGTTGCGTCGGGTAAACCAAGAGACTCGCTCACGCAGGGATAGTACCCCCATTAAGTATATCTGCTTTGGACACCACCGCAAAGTATGCCACGTTCACAGATACAAACACGAACGCTACGAAGCACATAACCAGCGGTGCCGCGATCTTGATCGTCCTAACTGGATCGCGTACTTCAGACAAGGCATAGTTGGCGTTCGAATATCCGGAATAAGACCTAGTACAATCAGTTGCGACATCTGCCTAGAGTTAACATTGAGCAACCCACCAGATGACATTGTACATTCCAACCACAAACGCGTTGGCTTCCAAGTTGGAGCCTTCCCAAAACGTCTGCCATGTGAAGTTATTGGGCTGATCGTATTCCTCCCCGACAGCAAACCCAGGTACACCGATCAGGCTCAACAAACCAGACACAGCAACAAGTACCAAGACGACCAATTTGAATGCACCGAGTACGTTCTGAAGTCTTAGACCAAAGTTGAGGAACGCGCCGTGTACGGTGAGACAGAACGTCGCACAAAGGAATGCCGCGATACGAACGTTCGTCGGTGTCCGTTCGTAAGCCAAGGCATGGAGTGAATCTGAAATGTATATCAGTGTTTCCGTGACCACATTGATGTGGATGTTTACATTCTCCAAACACCACGCTCCCTGCTGACATCCGACCCTGGGATGCACCCGGACAGAGGTAACGAAGGTGTGCAACAAGACAAAACGGGAAAGACACTCACGACGAACACTCCATATACTGCGTATACGCAAGTGGTCATGAATGCAGGGCGTCGAAAGACATACTCCAAGTACGTCTTTTCCCCACCGCTCCGGGGGAGACCCTATACCAGCACTATATGGGAACTGTGCTGACGAAGGGTAGATTGTATCTCACTGTCCCGTATTCCACATACACCGCAGTCCCTGCTGCGGCAACTAACGCGCCGAGAATCCACATGACAAAGGTCATACCGACGCTTCCTGATGAATTGAGAATGATACTCGGTGCTGCAAAGACTCTAGGATATACCGTCAGCGTATCTCTCTCCCGACTCTTCAAGGTAAGACAACCATACCCAGCTCCAATCATCCTGTTGAAGATGAGGAACATAGCGCTGAGTAGCCCTAGACGAATAGCCATTAGAACTCGACATGCATGCCAACTTCCCAACCCACCCAGCTGTCGTTTGTTATCAGGTACATTGTCAATGAACGGCCTAGAGTTTACTGCCAGTGGCAGGGATGAGCCGGTCGTCAACAAGAGAATACCTTTTACGAACTATTCTCGAGGTCCTCCCGACGCTCTGCAGGCCTCCTCGTCATGAAACGTGGCTGTGACTTGAGGAGGGGTTCTGTCTCTGAACTTGCTGGTCCCAAAGTTGCGCTCGACGGAGAGGTTTCGCCAGGGTACGACATACTCGATCTGCAAATGTTGAGAGATTCATACAAAGTGAGTATAAAGAAGGGGAGATACTACGCAAAACGGTGGAACCTACCCAGCCGGGGCGTTTCAAACAAATGTGAGATTGCGCGATTACAGTCATTCACCGTCACTTTACTTACATAAACAGCGAATTTGGAGGTCACGGACTAAGCGCTATCGGATGTTATCGCGCTGATCACTAGCACTCTTCGGACCGCCCCTCCCGTTGTGATACTCATCTGCTTTGGCCTCGCCCAACTAACTGCCGCTGCTCGTTCGCAAGGTCTCTTTCTTCTTCCTAAAGGCGCAATTACTCTTGGTAAGCCTCCGTGCAGTATGCACTCCTAGTTTCTCCGTTTACGTGCATCGCTTCTATCCACGAACTTATCTGTAAATCACACAATCATTGTCCACTGCTGTAATATGTCATGCTACCTATGATAGCGGGTATATGTACCCCAGGGTGTCAGGAGTCATACCAGTTGGGTGAATGTACTCGATCGAGACAGTGACCATGACTTTGCACCAAGACCTGCCCAGAGAGACGTCTTTCCCTGTATTCGTCTACCGCAGCTGTGCCTCATTGCCCACCGTGATCAGAACCTTGAGGATTATGCTCACTCTTGCCCCTCTCCGCAACAGTCTCTTCGTATTTTCTCGTCACCGAAGCATCAGGATTTGGACCACGGCCTTATCCACACTTGATGGCAATTATTCGGCTTGGTAACCAATCTAAGGGAGAATAAGTCTGGGCCTGTGCAAGTCGCCCAAGGCCACTCGATTTCTTGAATCCGACTTGCACAGCTTTTATTATCACACTTTTCACACTTGAGACAGGTCATCTCAATGGGTAAAAGTAGAAAGAGTCACTCAGACTGTCCATTGGAAAAATGAAATAAGTACACAAATTGATTAAAGTGGTTGACTCGAAAACTGGAAAAAGATGCGAAAGATGAATAGAAACAAGAGCTTGGTGCGTGAGGGGGGGGGATCCATCTAGTGTGAATGAGCGGTTGACTTGGTACGCTCAGCTGTAATATGAATGATCAGATTAAATCTAGAGAATTGTCAGTTAGTACTACCTCTGTACGCACCGAGCTTTAGAAATAATTACCAAAGTAAAGCGCGCGGATCAAGGACTTCAGTGTCATCACAGCTGCCAGCAGCAGAGTGGGCAGGAGCACAGTTGAGCAATGCATACGCAGACTGAATAATGTTGGCGGTGTTTTCGGGGCCCTTCTTGACAAGTGCAGTGGTATATGACTGCATTTCGCTGCCCCAGTTATTGATAGAGAACATAGATGTGCCTTTGCTCATATTTCCAGTCACTTTGTTGAGTGTCTTCGGCAGTGTGACTTTCCCCTTCTTCTCTGCCATCTCCTTCACAGCATCCCGGATATTAATGACACTGTCACGAACAAGGGTGAATGCATGCTCGAGCTTTGATAACAAAATCAGCACAATCGGATTGAACAGCGCAATAAAATGTTACCGCAGCCGACGCAAGCGCAATGACACTCTCCATACCATAACCTTTCTGCAGTGCTGCAGTTCCCAAAGATGGGACGTTGACAGCACGGAGGGTTTTGCTCACATGGACATTCGAAATGAGTTTGATGATGAAGTCAGAGCAAAAATTGCGAGTAGGATTGAGATTGTCACAGTCTTCATGGGTGAATGGAAAATGCGGCGGGGCAATCAGATGCATGGCGATTTGTTGGATCA
>JBBPQV010001095.1:0-12564 GCA_038092675.1 Boletus rufocinnamomeus | reverse complement strand
GGAAACGCGAACGTGGGGGGAAACGCGAACGTGGGGGGAAACGCGAGCGTGGGGGGAAACGCGAACGTGGGGGGAAACGCGAACGCGGGGGGCAGCGCGAACACAGGGGGCAGCACGAACGCGGGGGGCAGTGCGAACGCAGGGGGGAGTGCGAACACGGAAGGCAGTGCGACTGGAGCCGACTCAGAAGCAACCAACACCAGCAGTCAGCAATGCACACCACGTCAAAACAACTTTGGTGATGCACTACATAACTTTGATATGCCTATGTGGGGGGCCTACGACGACGAGGGTGGGGATGAGCTTGCAGACTTGTTTTTCAATTAGGTTGACAGAGAACTAGTTGGCATATTAGAAAAACCATCTGTCCACAATACATAGAGTTATAAAGCCGGCGACAGATCAAGAACAGCTAGTGCTAACAAACTTGCAAACCGCGATGAACAGGCAGAAGGAAGATAGACGCCAAGGCACGATGAGAGCAGCGAAGACGGCAGGAACTGTTAACAAAGATAGATCAAAAAGAAAAGAAAAATAGTCAATAATGACCCACCTACAAGCGTAAACTAAACGCGGACTTATTAGATGTACCGCCAGACTGAGGGACGACAACAACAAAGTGGGACTCTGAGAACTTCCAGATGCCAGGGAGAGGTGCTCCCGAAGTAAGGAGAGGATGGCAGCAATTTGGGTGTTTCTAGACATGGGGGTGAGCTACTAGGAACGACAATGAAGGGATAGCAAGAGTACATACAGCTGAGCGACAAGAACGACCTTTGTAGCTATGAGAGATGACAGACTTGGATAGGCCGTGATATCGTACTGCTGCGCCATGGTGAGGCATCAGAACGTTGGCCGTGGTGAGAGGAACGACCACCACCACCACCACGAGGCGAAAATTTGGTGCGAGGAGCTCAGGCGACGACAGAGACGTGGAGAGCGCTTGAGAACGGGCGTGAGACGCGGTGAGATGCCCGCCAAAGGCGTGGATGAAGGAGAGGAGCGCTGAGGACGGCGGCGGCGTCGGGAACGGTGGAGACGACGAGGAGAAGATGAGGGAGCAGGGCAGGAAGCGTGGGAAGCGTGTGAGGTGGGTGGGATTATGTCATGTAGTGTGCTCCAAGGGGGATACGGCCATAGCCGAGAAGCCCCGTGCATAGCCGAGAAGGCCTGTGCGCAGCCAGCTTCAGTAGCCCTAACGAGACTCTGAGTAATAGTAAATTGGGGCAATATTTAATGCTGGTGGTGGCATTTTTGGGTTTTTAAGCTTTATTGGACTTAGCGAGACGCTTAACCGCACAGTTTAGTCATACTTACTTTCTGGGAAGCACAGGTGACTTCCAACGTATCGAACCAATCCAGGTCACAGGGGATCCAGATCGAAGGGTCCGGATCCAGGGGCATGGACCCCTTCCTGTTGGTTGGTCGGATGTGTGGCTTCTACGGTCGTGCTTCAATCGTGGCGCCGCTCTGAGCCGAAGGCCTTGGGGGTGCTCCCTCTAACTTGCCCCCTTTAGCCTCGCTCAACTAACCCACCGCTTCTCGTGTTTTACAAGGTCTCCATCCTCCCAAAGGCGCAATGCTCTTGGTAAGCCTCCGTGCGTTCCTTGCTTCTCTGTTTGCGTGCATCGTCTATTCCTTTCAAGGTTGCCATTAGCTCGTTTTAAGCTACCTTTTGCTTCTGCCAATTCTCGCATTCAACATTGTCCTCTGTTGCAGCAACTTGCTCATCGACGAGCATGCAGAATGTCTCATCTGTGAGTTGCTTTCGCAGTCTGTCAGCATTAAGTTTGCTTTTTTGAGGGCTTCTTCTTTGTCCATGGCTCCTCTGCGTTGGATTTTGACCGACCAGTCGTTTCCCTGCCACTGATGAAATTGCATTGCGTGCTGAATGACAAAGAATAGTGTACATATTGGAACGTCCCGCAAACGGAATTTGTGCCACAACTTACAAGACATGAGTTGCCTCTGAGGGTCAGCGTTTGCTCTATGCAATCAGAACCCATTCGAGATATACCTTGCTAATACGTGGCTGGGGGGTGATGTGACAAGGGAGGGTCAATACATGACTAGGAAAGAGCTCAGAGTCACAATCGAGATCGAGGATCCGTGAATCCAACTCATCGAGTCAGTCATTTCACGTACTCTGCCTTGAATGTGATAACATTGCCCTCCGCATCTTTGGCAAGATTGAACTCGAGCGTCGCTAGCATCGTCACCATAGCACACCAGAAGGACGCATCGGCCGTATGTTGATGTCATGTTTCTTTTGTGTGGTCTAATGACTTTATCCAGTTGTATCTAGTCGGGCGGCTCCATGCAGTCTAGATCACGGTCGTTTTTCCTGTCGAATATAAGGCTCGTTGCCCGTCTTTGGTCCCGCTTTCACCATTATTTTCCTACTGCCTGATTCCATTTAATCCCATGCCCCTTGCAATGATAGTTTGTATCTAGCCTGTCTCAACGTTCTTACATGTCTTTTCGCAAGTCATTATAGTTCTGTAAGGAATTAAGGTCCACGAGATCACATAAGATTCAAGAGGTTAACGGTCTTGCGGAACTTGTTCGTTACCTGATCTTAGCGTAGGTTCTAAGCACAATAAGGCATAATAAGTTCAATCTAGACTTTTTCTAAAGTACTCATGAATCTAAGGAATCACGTTCCTCATTTAGCCAGAACCCGTTCGAGAGATACCCTGCTGATGTGTGGCCGGGGGGTGATGCGACAAGGGAAGGTCAATGGATGGCTAGGAGAGGGATCAGAGTCACAATCGAGGCCAAGGATCCTTGAATGCAACTCACCGAGTTATTCCTTTCAAATATTCTGCTTCGAATGCGACATCCTTCCCCTCCGCATCTTTGGCAGGATTGAAATCGAGCGTCGCTAGCATCGTCACCATAGCACACCATAGAGACGCATCGCCGGCACGTCGACCTGATAACGATGAGTATGTGCACGAGCGCAGCTGGATCAATGGGTGGTACATAGTTGCTTACCTGGACATACTCTCCTTCCAAAGCCGAAAACGAAGTCGGGTGTGTCGTCAGTTAACGTCCCTTCTGCGTCTAAAAACCTTTCAGGGAAGAACTTCTCCGCATCGGGGTATCGACTCTCATCCCGGGTCATTGCCCTGAAGAAATTATAAATATTTCTGCCCATGCGATCGAAAGGACATCAACTGCATACCAAATGTTTCCAACAACAGTCGCCCCTGTCGAATAAATGTCATCATGAGCGATCTCGTTAATACGCCTAAAATACCTTTGGGAATGTAGAAACCGTTGTAGATATCACTAGCTGTAGTGGCATGTGGAACACCTTCAGGACTATCAGTAAAGTTGTTCGAAAAATTGAGTACATGATCACACCAAGGGGAATTGGCGGTTGCCATCTCAATGTTTCGCGCAGTATCGCGTCGACATATGGCATGGACGATCTATCACCAAATTCGGGTAATCTATCGGTCCCCACGATAAAGTCGATTTCCGCCTGTGCGCGTTTCCAGATGGGAGGGTTCCTAACCATTGCAAGCGTGAACGCCATGATTAATGAGCTTGTCTGTGGGCCTTGTCAGTGTTACATTCGTCTGCCGGGACGCATCACACACGGTCTCTACAGCACCTACGACCAAGCGATTAGTTTGACCATTGACAATTCGCATACCTGGAACCTACCTAAGACAGCAGTCAAGGAGGCTTGTTTAAGAGCCTTTTCATATAATAAACGGTACGAGTCATCGAACTTCTCCATGCGGGTGATGTGATTCGATACCATCGAGGAGTTCACATCTTCCTTGGATTCCTAATGTAATACCAAGCCATTCCCAGCTTGTTCACAATCAAGGCGGACGAGACTTACCATTCGCTGCTGGACGTACTGGTACGGTGTCTCGACCGTCTTGACACCCCACTCACGGGACACTCTGGCTTCACGTTTGATCCAAGACCCAGGAAGCCAGTCAGGTATATGCAGCACTTCCAAAACGGCGTCAAATGGGGTTGTGCTTCAAGTGTATCTAACGGTGCTCACAAAACGGGAATGTCTTGAGGAGGAGTGCTTTCTCTGGTGTTAATGCCACTAATGAAGCTTCGACGAAGTTGTTGATAATCGATACGATCTGGTCATTCCGAGGACTTGGATCATAGCCGTATACAGAACACATCGTGACCGCGGCAGAAAACCTGTAGGACTCTGAGAATCCTCAAAGATGACTGCAATTGAACGAAATGACCTTACGTCGAGTAGTGAAATTTGTAGTCGCTGGGATTGTCCATCAGATTTAAGGTCAACTGGCGTGCTTTGCGGAGTTGCATCGGATGAAAGCTAGCGGCGTCGGCATGGAACGTCTGATGGAATATTTTGCGGCACAACCTCAAATGTTCACCATACTGCGCAAAACCAAAGTTGGAATCGTGTCCATACCTGCAAGTGCATTCATAAGCATCTGGTCTATCACAGGACATTCTGAAATTAGAGAGGGATCTACTCACGGGTTAACTGTTGCTATGAAAGGACGATCGGAGTATATTTGCGATCGTTTCTCGAGCAGCTCCATTGCAACCGAGGGCGAGTTCAGGACCACGACGTCCGTATCCAAAAGTCGGATGTATATTATATCACCTAAGAACTGTCAGTGTCATTCATTCCTGCTTCGCACTACTTCATTCACCATACTTCGCCCGCCATTCTGTATAAGTCCTGAAAGGTTCCTCGATATTAACAGAGAGAGCGCTTCCCAAGAATGGTAGAGGGGTGGGGCCAGGGGGGAGAGGATATCCCTTCCTCTCGATGCGATTCTGAATGAACCGCCGAATGATGTCCACGGACACAACTGTGAGTGGAACGAGTGCTGCAAGCTGAGCAGTTGAAATGGTCCACTCCATCCTTACGGTGGGGATTGTATTCAACGGCAATCCCTCGCCACAAGGACACCGTCTTATATCTATCGGGACACTCGGTTCAGCAACTTGCCATCGGCTAAATTCCTGACAGAAAGAATGGCTCGCGAACATAAGAGTGTGGAAGTTTCCTTGTGTAATCTGTGCTCATTGCTGTAATCTGCCATAATCGGCCTTCTGTTGATCAAGCTCAGTCCAACGAAATGCGTAGTGTTGAAGTACAATTGTTCCCACCTTATTGGAAATGTCTACTGCAATGCAAATTTCACAAAACAACATGTTCTCGACACTCGAGAGACCCTGGAGACCCACAAAAACGACAGGAAGTGCCATAAGATCATAGTGTTTAAGCTCCTCTTCGTTCTCTGTTGTCCTGTCGAATCTCGAGACCATGCGTTCATTGCTACCGATGCCGAATTGCCTGTGTTCGTTTGCATGTTTCCGAACCCAGTAAGTGTGATTGTGAAAGCTGTGCAAAGGATTTACTGATTTTTTTGCACTATGGGAACGACAGTCACTACGTCGCCTCCATATTGCCGCCACGCACGTAGTAGAACGTTAACTTTCGTCAGTGTTGCTTATGTATCTGGGATGGCTAAGGCAGGAATCCATGCACGCTAGTTCCGGCGCCGCGGCATGGTACCACACCGGAACGAGCAACGTTACGCTGGTGGGAACCCGAAAGGGTCCTAGCTCGGCCGATCCCGGGCCGTGGGTCCAGGACTCATGTTATCGTTGGTAGTTCACCTGAACCGTTAACGGCCGAGGCTGGAAGGGTGGCATCTATGGCCGCGCTTCGCGCTCTCTAGAGTCCCACTTATCCAGATTATGTCAATGAGCATGTGGATGCGTCTTGCGACTGTCTGATAGGAGTACAAATACCTAAACTCATTTTGGCAATGCATATAATCCTCCTGGCGAGGCAGCCAGTGCCTTGTATCATACCGATGATGATGGTAGATCTTCGAAGTGCTAAATCATATACTTGTAAATATTGGCATAACTTGCATAGTGTAAGTGGTGAAGGGATGGCGGAAATGCTGGTCATTGCAATTCATCCATTCCCGGGGCTACCGTGAACCGCAAATCGGCTGGTTTGCTATGATAGTGCTTTGTAGCATATAGTAGGAATCCACACTTCGACAGGTTACAGTATTCGCTAGGTTCAAAGCGAGTCAGAGTCGAAGGTTAGCTTAGTTGCTATCGAAGGCGTCACCATCGCCTTGAAAGGGGTCACCAAGGTTGAATCGCACATTAGCTGTGATGTAATTCGACGCGACAGGGTGACATTCGTCTCGCACGGAAATTGCGGGTTGACTGTTACTTCTAAGATCTAGGTGATTGTTACACTTAGTCTCACGTCTCTGCAAGTCTGAGTCAGACCATAATTCTTACTGTGATTCAGAGTGTCTGCACCAATCAAGTTGTCGGAGCGCGGCAACAATCCACCGAGTGGACGTAGTCAAGTGCATCCGCATGCTTTGGGATAGGAATCGACATGCATCGTTGTTGGTCCATAGAATTTTCCCTCAAAGCTTCAACTATGCCCTGTGACAGACTCGAAGTGTTTTAAGTATATCACCCTGCGTACAAAGTCAGATGAGGTGTATGCTGAACAGCCGCCTTGTCGCGAGGTTGGTAGGCCCTGAGGCCTGGCAAAGCTATCTGAAACGTTGAGGGTATTATGGTGGTTGGGCGCCATGCTTGATGAAATTGAAATTCCATTCCGTGTAATGACAGAGAATAGTGTACAAATCGGAACGACAACACACGAATCACCTCTGAGGTAGGTGTTTACTCTGTGGAATCACGTTTCTCATTTAGCCAGAACCTGTTCAAGATATGCCTTGCTAATGTGTGGTCGGGGGGTGATGCGACAAGGGAAGGTACGCATATGGCTAGGAAAGAGATCAGAGTCACAATCGAGATCGAGGATCCGCTCACCGAGTTGGACCGTTCAAATATTCTGCTTCGAATGTGATATCATTTCCCTCCGCACCTTGGGCAAGATTGAAATCGAGCGTGGCCAGCATCGCCGCCATAGCACACCAAGCGGACGCATCGGCGGCGTGTCGACCTGATGACGATGAGTATATGCACCAGCGCGGCTGGATCAATGTGTGGTACATAGTTACTTACCTGGACATATTCTCCTCCCAAAACCAAACACAAAGTCGGGTTTGTCGTCAGTCAGCATCCCTTCTGCATCTAAAAACCTCTCAGGGAAGAACTTCTCTGCATCGGGGTATCGACTCTCATCCCGGGTCATTGCCCTGAAGAAATTATAAACACTGCCCAAGCGATCGAAAGGGCATAAATTACATACCAAATGTTTGCAAAGACAGTCGCGCCTGTCGAATAAATGTCATTATCAGCGATTTCATGAATGTCTTTTAAAATACCTTTGGGAATGTAGAAACCACCGTAGATATCACTAGTTGTAGTGGCATGTGGAACACCTTCAGGACGGCATCAGTAAAGTTAATTAGAAAACCGAGTTCATCATCGTACCAAGAGGAAATGGTGGTTGCCATCTCAATGTTTCGCGCAGTATCGCGTCGACATATGGCAAGGACGATCTGTCATCAAATTCGGGTAATCTATCGGTCCCCACGATAGAGTCGATTTCCGCCTGTGCGCGTTTCCAGATGCGAGGGTTCTTGATCATTGCGAACGTGAACGTCATCATTAGCGAGCTTGTCTGTGGGCTTTGTCAGTGTTACATTCGTCTCCCAGGACGCACCACATACCGTCTCTACTGAACCTACGACCAAGCAATTAGTTTGGCCATTGACAATTCACATTTCTGGAACTTACCTAAGAAGGTAGTCGAGGAGGCTTGTTTAAGAGCCTTTTCATATACCAAACGATACGAATCATCGAACTGCTCCATGCGGGTAATGTGATTCGATACCATCGAGGGGTTAACATCTTCCTTGGATTCCTAATGTAATACCAAGCCATCCCCAGCTTGTTCGCGATCAAGGCGGACGAGACGTACCATTCGCTTCTGGACGTACTGGTACGGTGTCTCGACCATCTTGACACCCCATTCGCGGGCAACTCTGGCTTCACGTTTTATCCAAGACCCAGGAAGCCACTCAGGTATGTGCAGCACTTCCAAAACAGTGTGAAATGAAGTTGTGCTTCAAGTGTGACCAGGTGCTCACAAAACGGAAATGTCTTGAGGAGGAGTGCTTTCTCTGACGTTAATGCCGATGATGCAGCTTCGATGAATTTGTTGATAACCGTTACCATCTGGTCATTCCGAGGACTTGGGTCGTAGTCATATACAGAACACATCGCGACCGCGGCAGAAAATCTGCAGGACTCTGAGAAAGATGATTCGAATTGAACGAAATGTCCTTACGTCGAGTAATGAGATGTATAGTCGTTCGGATTGTCCATGATACTTAAGATCAACTGGCGTGCTTGGCGGAGTTGCACCGGATGAAAGCTGGCAGCGGCGTCGGCGTGGAACGTTTGATGGAATATTCTGCGGCACAGCCTCCAATGTTCACCATACTGCGCAAAACCAAAGTTGGCATCGTGTCCATACCTGCAGGTGCATTCATAAGCCACTGGTCTATGACAGGACACTTCATTGCGTCGAGATTACAGAGGGGATTACTCACGGGTTAACTGTTGCTATGAAAGGACGATCGGAGTATATCTGCGATCGTTTCTCGAGCAGCTCCGTTGCAACCGAGGGTGAGTTCAGGACCACGACATCTATATCCAAAAGTCGGATGTACATTATATCACCTAAGAAGTGTCAGAGTCATGCATTCTCGCTTCGCACTACTACACTCACCATACTTCACCCGCCATTCTGTATAAGTCCTGAAGGGTTCCTCAATATTAACAGAGAGAGCGCTTCCCAGGAATGGTAGAGGGGTAGGGCCAGGAGGGAGAGGATACCCCTTCCTCTCGATGCGATTCTGAATGAACCGTCGAATGATGTCCACGGACACAACCGCGAGTGAGACGAGTGCTACAAGCTGAGTAGTTGAAATGGTCCACTCCATCCTTGCAGTGGGGACTGTATGATTCAATGGCTATCCCTCCCTACGAGGACACCATCTTATATCTATCAGGACATTCTGCTCAGCAGCTTAACATCGGCTCAATTCCCGACAGAAAGAATAGCTCGCGAATACAAGAGCGTGGAAGTTTCCTCGTGTAACCCGTGCTCAATGCTTATTGCTCTAATCGGCCATAATCGGCCATCTGCTGATCAAGCTCAGTCCAATGAAAGGGGTGGTTTTGAAGTACTATGGTTCCCACCTTGGTGGAAATGTCTACTGCAATTCAAATTTCACGAACAACGCGTTCTCGTCACTTGGGAGACCCGACCCACAAATTACAGGAGGTGTAGGGTGGGCCGTTATGCCCCAGCTCCTCTTCGTTCTCTGTTATCTTGTCAAATCTCGAGACGGCGCGTGCAATGCCGTTGATGCCGAATTGCCTGTGTTCGTCCGTATATTATTATTTCCGAACCCAACAAGTGTGGTTGTGAAAGCTGTAGAAAGGATTTACTGGATTTTTTGCACTAAGACAGACTCAAAGATGGTATAGAAACGCCACCTTCATTCAGTGTCGCTTCGTCGAATCCCACCCTTGGATGGCGCAAAGTGCTAGTGGGAGCCCGAAATGATGATAGCATCATGCTGGGTCGTGGGAGCATACCTCGTCATGAGTTCACATATTGAACTCATTGTACAAGTCAGAGTGGAAATGACCGCCCTCGGGCCTGGATGAGTTGGATGAACATTGGACGTTTAACACCGAGATTCTATTCTGAATCGATTCCTCTCACAGGCTGACTCAGCACGGTATGGAAAGCAATATTCGTCCGTGGTGTGGCGTCCGAGCGGTGTCCAAATAAGGTAAGTCGCGGCCTGTGTATTGGCACTCGTCCTGTCCGAGTCACTGGGTGCCCGGTCGTCTTCGATTGGCGACTCTGGTGCTGTCGTTCTCACGTTCCGTGCCTTGGGAACACTACCCCAGCTTCTCTATCCAATACACGACACATCTGACCGCTGCAATTCCCCCAGTACGGCCTTGATGCAACTGTCCGACTGGGCATGTGCTTCTTTTCATTCGGGTTTAGCTGACTCTCTTCTAGGTCACGATTCAAGTTTGACCTTTCCACGACAATGTGGCGGGTTCACGGGCTCTATGGGTCATCTGGGGTGCTTAGTGGGTGCTTGGAATGACCTAAGTACGTCGTTTGTGGTGTGCTTGCGCCATTTGTGTCAACTCACCTCTTCTTCAGCTAGCGATGTCGTATTGACTCATTTTGAGTCGCTGCGCACGCTATTCATTGCGCCATCCTTCCCACCTCCTCTCCCATCACATCTGACGCCGTTTCCATTGTTTTAGCACCTCCGATCGTCCTCGATGCCTCCCGTTTCGTCTCACTCACATCTATGTCCTCCTGGTCAATTATCTCGACTCGACGCACTCATATTGTCGAAGCGCTAGTTCACGTCTTATCGAGCCTGTCAACCCACCACGTCGATGGGGACGACTCAAATTGCAAACTAGAAAAGCCAACTAAACTCGAACGAGAAAATGTACATACGAAGTCGAACGATCACACCAAGGCTGTATCAGGCGAATCGAAGCGGTCGGATGCGACGTACATGGAGTGTAGATGCTGGGGGAGCATCCCAACAGCACAAGGGACGAGCGGAGCGATGTAGAGACCGAGGAGACAAGGTCGCGAGCACCAGGTATGCAGAATTCTCTGCGAGCCGCGACTTGCCGTATTAGGAAACCGCCTGGACGCAACACACGGACGAGTTACACTGCGCACATGCCGCGACATGGACACATACATCCATCTATTAGAAACTTCTTACAGGTATATTCAATCTTTTTTATTATTCCTTTACTCTGACTACCACATCCGTTTGAGGGGGAGTGTTGAGATATCAAACGGATTCCATAGTGCAGCCACAGGCTCCGCTTACATAAGCAGAGTAGAAGATTCGAACCTTCGTACTGTAGTCTACTGTAGTGACTACAATACTGAATATTCTACAAGCATATGTCCAGAATTTCATAGTCAATGAGCGTGCAGCCAAAATTTCAAAGTCGACAACACCAAGTTTATATGTCCAAACTTTCATAGTCGGTGAGCACACTGCCAAAATTCCAAAATTTCATTAGTCGCAAGTAACTTTTCTTTGGGGTGATTGGTGTCCTACAGAAGCCAACTTCCTAAAGTAGTGAATTTGAGGAAGGCCATCTTAACTCGCAACGACACACAGCAACCATGCAAGGTGCTTGACACCATATGTTAGCGTTAGGGAGATTGATCATATATTCCACTAGTGCGGTGACTCGCCAGAACGCGAATACTTTGGAATGCGAAACCGACAGCGGACTTGAGGCTCTTCCGACCAGTGGCCAAGAGGACAACAGCCACACGAGACGCTGAACGCTAGGGTTGAACTCCGACATGGATTGTCCACTCACTGGCAAGCAAATGCGGTGGTCGATCACTGTACGATCCGAAGCCGGCAAAGGGTCAGTTGAATACGTTGTGTTCGTGAGCTGACGTTTATCAAACAGTTGGATTGGACGGCGTCGGCTAAATACAACCCATATCGTTTCATCCCAGGAGTCAATGAAGAGACCTCATCTTCCTCTGCGTTCTCCTGGGTGTCGGGCGGGTGGACATGCCTACGGGATTGGCATAGGTACTGTGTCCTCTACCGCCACGACCGCAATCACCATGCATAGGGACGTCCGCATCGGGCATCGGTACTCGATCTCCGAGAGAAGAGCCTTTCTTTCTTCTTGGTGCGTGGACTTGAGAGCAGACTTTACCTTGCCGGAGAAGTAGGAATATACCGCACCCATCCGCATTCCCACTGAATGTAGCCCTTGAAGAACGTGAAGAACGTGTTGGCTTCTACAAAGGCCCTGCGTATGTCCTGAAAAGGTTTGCAATACCCAACCAAATCGCACGTACAGAGGAGAAGCTTCCTTGAGACAATGCCGACATCGTGCAGCATTGAGATACACGTAATACACACGTCGAACGGTGAAGACAAGTCATATGCATAAGTAAAATGAATGTCCGAGTCACCGTTGGACAATGACCATCCTCCATTTTTTATCAATTCCCCAGCCCTAGTGTTCATCCCCAGTGTCCGCCTGGAATCCTCATTCAAACCTGACGTGTGTGAAACGGCGCGAAGACAAGATGACCATACACTTTACTATCACAGGCCCGGGCCAGGCCAAAGCTTTCTCAGGCTAGGACATCTCTACCCTGTACCGCCCATGCGCGTACTGTACACGGCCCTGATCCTCGGAGAGGGACGCCTGACGGACGCAGCAAACAGGTCCGACAGCATAGGTTGTCCTCTCTTCGCACACTGACTACCCTCTGGGGTCGCGCTTCACGCTCCCTAAACTCCCAATGACAACCACGGACGTAGTAGAATGTTACCCTTCGTTTATTCAGACGATGTCAATGCGCATGTGGATACATCTTGCGACTATAGCCACCTTGTGGCAAGGTTGGTGGGTCCTGACCAAGCTAGACGCCGAGGGTATCATGGTGGTTGTGCACCATGTTTGATGAAATTCAATTCAGTGTAATGACAAAGAATAGTGTACATATTGGAACGACAACACATGAGTCAC
>JBBPQV010001094.1:0-12569 GCA_038092675.1 Boletus rufocinnamomeus | reverse complement strand
ACTGTCACTCGTATCATCCAACACACAGAGCTTCGCGCCCCGTGTGTTCCATACCTACCAGACTTCGAGTCTGAGGTATTTCCACCCGAACGACTTCGTGTCATAGTAGGGTTACTGCTGCCAGTCACCACCTCGTCGGGCGTTCCTCAACGTCAATCTCTCTCGCGCGGTGAGTCTGACCTTATCCATTGCAAGTGCAAGTTGTCGTCTTACTCATGCCACGTAACCTTGTTCGTTGCACGCTAGACGAATTTACCCAGTGCTTTCCCCCTACCTTCCTTCCAGCAACTCAGGCTTCGCGCTTGGCTGCTTACTGCTCTTGACTTTGAGTCTGTGCAGTCCCTAAGGACTCTGTGTCTGAAGGGTTCATTTCATCCGTGATCGCACCACACTTCAATTCCGTTTTCGAACTTCCCTTCCAGCAATTGTCCATTTCCTCCTGTCCTCGCAATGTCCGCACTCCCCGCTGCCTCGGTTTCGTCAGGACCAGCTCCGCGTTTCAAGGTCGGTGGATCGCATCCCGGCGGTAAGTTCGCCCTATTAATCAGTAAATACAATAATCGATCATCCAATCATATTTAGAATTCGATGCCCATGACGCTCTATCCTTCTCCCATGTTCCCCCTCTCGCTATCTCCTCGCCCAACTGTGGTTGGGTACCGCAACCTTTTGTGAACGGCAATGAGGCTGTGCAGGCACGAGCAGACGGCCGTTATGGCGAGGTCGACATCTTCCAATGGCCCCAACTCTTTTGTTCTGCGTACCCATGGTCTGTGGCCATCACTCGTAACATCGTCTGGCCGTCGTGTTCTTCCATGCCATGGGCGTGGTATGACCCTAAATATGAAGACTTCGAGCAGCTGCCCGGCTCGACCCTTGCTGTCGGCTTCCTCAAAAAGGACGTGCGGGAAGGCCTGAGGAAATTGAACAACGAGTTGAAGAAACGGTTCGCTCAATACAAAAGGGGCAACCGCCTCGAGAGGCCCGGCGACCAAGGCCTCAAGTTGATGCAGCACGTTCGATCTGCCCTCAACCACATCGACCGCTTCCCTTTGTCCTGGCGCGATATCGTCGCATGCGTCACCGAGTATCAACGAGGTGTGCTCGAATGTCTCGCCTACTTCGACTACTACAAAATCATTGTTCCCCGTTGCGACAAACCGGTCTTTCCTTTCCCTGAGGTCAATCAGTTTTGGATGGGGGCGTTCACCGACAACCATCACATCGCAGAGATGCTGTACCGTGCGGGTGTGCCTGTCTGGTACCTTCGATCCGATGACACGATCACCGACGCAACCATTATCAAAAGTGTCGTCGTCACGAACTCACCCGACGAGATCGTTCGGACGATGTACTCAGACCCTGTCACCGGTGCTGCGAAGCCATTCCCCATTCGCTACGCTGGTCCTGCCAGTATCTCCCGCCAAGCCGCCTGCCGCTCCTACTACAAGGAGGAAGATATGGAGGCCTACTGCGTTTTTGTTGAGACCAGGGAGCCGCAAGCAGGCAAGGCTGGCCCTTCCAACGGTGCTCATTCTTCATCCCCGTCCTCGTCTCATTCAAACTATACCCGGGAGGGCCAAGACCGCGCCAAGGAGAGGGCAAAAGCGGCGCAGCCATGTAAGTAATCCCGAATGCTTGATATTTCCCATCAATAGCCGACCATATCTCCCATACAGATCCGACACGAAGTCCTCGAGGGGAAGCCAACGAGAATCGCAGCAAGTGGGTCGACCTGGATCACCCTCTCCTGCCGCCGCGGCATCTCACTTGGGTTGAGGCCCTTGCAACCAGCGCACCATCTCGCAGGAACGTCGTGAAGGGGACCATGGGCAGCGGATATCGCTTCCCGGAACCTGCTCTTCTGATCTCCGCTCAGTCTGGGGAGACACAGAAGCGGTATCTGGCCAACTGGCTCGTGTTACGCCCTTTGTGGTTGGGAGTCATCGCTCAGCGTTCCAAGATGCCCAGCCCGGTACCTAAACACTGGCGGGCGTTCCTGAACAGCCGGCCACATGATCTACGGGCCACTTCCTCGGCTTCGACTACGTGGACATCGCAAATCCAGAAGGCAGCACTCGACTTCTTTGGAGATCACCTGCCCGAGATCAACCAGGGTGCATCGTGGGCGAAGGACGACACGGTGTCTTTCCGAGGCACAACAACCAAGATCGAGGCGTCGAAGGAACTGCCGCCCAGCTTTGTGCAGGCTGTTCTGTGGGAGCTTGCAGAACTCTCCTTCCGTGCCGACCTCCTCGCCCTCGACAAGTTCCTCGTACCTGGCCTTTGGGAGCCAGGACCGCGCGACCTCCTCCCAAGGGAAGAATTATACGACAGCATCTTCTCCCTTCCGGTCGTTGGGGGTACATGGGACGCCCCACTGCCGACGCAAAATTTGGGCTTGTACCATGACAGCCTTCGTGATGCCACTTTCCTGCCATCGATCAATGCGTTGCGTCGGCTCATGTTGGCGTGGCCTGGTGCCGAGGTCGAGACGCATTTGCAGGGGCCACTCGAGCCCGCCATGTCAGACGGGAACTTGCGGGTGAGGATTCAGAAGACTTACTGATTCTACATCTCGACATTCTTCATCTACACTGGTCGGCCTCCCGTAGTCCCTCGTCGTTTACCTCTCCTACCTGGACAATGATATGGGCATATTCCTCGCCCTCAGTTTTTTCCTGCCATCCGTCACCTCTTTCCTTGTTCTGCAGCTTTTTTTTACTGACACTCTGCCCGCGCGCCAATAATAGACTTTTTTATTTTGCTTGTACCTCATACTGTCTCGCTTTTTTATATATTCTCATGCATCATCTTGTATTTGTTGTGTCGTGCATGTTCATAGTTGCAGTTGTGCATCACTCCCTCACCATCATGCATCATTCTGACATTATTTTGTTTTCGTTGCATCACGCTCATAGTCCGAGTCATGCATCACTCCAACCCGCATGGCGTAAAGCACCATGTGTCTAGCATAGATAAGAGCGTGACCCTGCCGACTCCCCGGACTAGTCGCACCCCACAACATCCAAGTCATTGTCCTCGCTATCCCCATCTGAAGGGTCCTTGTGCTGATCACCCAAACACTGTTCCAGTATCTCCTCGCCGTCGCAGCTCTCCAACCGATGGACCAATGCAAGCGTATCATTCCACGAGGATTTGCATTGCTCCAATTGTATATAATATGGGTCGGGAGAGCAGCGGGGCAATGTCGTGATGTCGGGTTGAGCCCAGCAAAGAAAAATTAAACATATTTCCTGATTACCTCCTATGCCACCCAACCCGGAAAATGTGAAGCGTAAACCGCGGGGCAAACCTCCTCCCTACTAGCACAATCCAAACGGAGCTGGATATTATGAGCATAGCGAAGCCAGCCGAGCTTTGTAAGTGGGCGCCAAATACATCCATATATAAGATAGCGATGCCTGATTGGCGACTCCCATTCCCACACGTTTATAACACTGGTTCGTTTTCACTTGCATCCTTTGTCATTAGATAGCTGATTCAGCCCAGTAGCGACGACTCATCAACGATGTGGAAGATTGGAGGACTTGTATTCACCCACTCTCAATTGGTCCAGCTCTTCAACCATGTCCGTCCAGGGCGGGCAGAAAAGGCCGGCAATCCTACAGTCGTTTATCAAACTGTGATCGCTCTGGCACTGAAGAAGAACCTGGATTTCATAGCGGTTGATGTTACAAAGCCAAATGGCGGTCGAGGAACAAGGTTTATTCTCTGCATCTACTCCAAGCCTGCTGGGACAGAGACAACAACCAACTTTGAGAAGTGGGAAGAAGGCGGAGAAGTGGCAAGGATAAGAAAATGGCTCACAGTTCATGGTGTTAAAAAGCCATTGCCATTCGACACCTTTATAATATGAGGCAACGCCCGCGATTTGTTTGTCTTCCCTAACCTAGCTCTTACGACCTTCATCACCATCGTGGTTTTATGGAAACCTTCTGTAGTAGTACGACTAGGATCCTGCAGCATGTTCTACGCATTATTTTGACACATCACTTAATTCCTGTTCGCCGTCCGACTCGATGTATGCATAGTCTTAACATTTCTTACTAGTATGCATGTAGTGCTACGCGCACAGCACTGGTGTTTGTGTTTCATTGCAGGCTGGGACGCTTCAAACAACGAGCCTTGTTGAGTCGGGTGAGAAATGATCAATGATCAATGGCGTCGACGGTACTGGAAGGAGCGTGACGCATGGACTTAGATCCATCATAGCAAGGGGTTGCTGGCGTTCGTTCTGCCGGTTTTTCAGTGAAATATAAGTAGTTTACGTATATCGCAATATGATGCATTTGTAGTACTGCCAAATTCAGCTACGTAGGGTCGAGCTAGCGAGGGCGCATGCGCGTTGTGCATGTAAGGGGCCATACATGCTGGTGTCCACCGGTCCGTCGTATCCAGCATAGATCATGGTCGGCAGAGGTGCATCTTGACCACTTCCATGGGACGAGCGACGACGATCGCCTCGGTCGTACTGGCCCGCAGACCAGCTAGATCATCAGACACGAGCCTTCGCCATCATCGACTGTGAGCCAGCCTACCAACAAAAATATTTCCAACGCGCGTCTTCCCCGCAGTCTTGTCCGCCAATCAACCCTTGTAGGTCTCGAAGCCGGCGAATCCGACGGCCATCTTGTGACGATGCAGCATGCCTGACAAGAACACACTGAGACCCTTGTACAGCGCAAGCAGGGTTTCGCGGTCGCGGATGAAATGAACCCTTCAGACACCGAGTCCTGAGGGACTGCACAGACTCAAAGTCAAGAGCAGTAAGCAGCCAAGCGCGAAGCCTGAGTTGCCGGAAGGAAGGTAGGGGGAAAGCACTGGGTAAATTCGTTTAGCGTGCAACGAACAAGGTTACGTGGCATGAGTAAGACGACAACTTGCACTTGCAATGGATAAGGTCAGACTCACCGCGCGCGAGAGATTGACGTTGAGGAACGCCCGACGAGGTGGTGACCGGCAGCAGTAACCCTACTATGACACGAAGTCGTTCGGGTGGAAATACCTCAGACTCGAAGTCTGGTAGGTATGGAACACACGGGGCGCGAAGCTCTGTATGTTGGATGATACGAGTGACAGTGGCCGAAGGTGTTGGACGAATAAGTAACGAAAAGCGGAAGTGTGTGAGGTAAGGTTGCTGGCGGGGGACAATCGGGGACCGATCCATGGTCACGTGATGCGCCTGAGTCACGAGACGACCGGGAAATTTTCGCACAAGGTCGAAAATTTCTGGGTGGCATGAAGTGCGCCACAGCTGTGCTTAGCCCCTGGGTGCAACCTTCCGGGATCCGATGCCGACCCCTTCGCGTTTTCCCCAGCCGTTAAGTTCCTCCTGCCGCGTTGGGATCGTACTAGGAGAGGTCCAACGGCTGCGTGCTGTTGTACCTCCTTTGTGGTACAAGACTTCGTGTCCTGTATCTGCACCCAAGAGACTCAGAGTCTCAAAGGACATAGAACTTCCATGTTACGCGCACCTGGACTCGGCACCTCCGACCGGGCCACTTCCTCTGAGCCCTTCCTTACTACTTCGCCTTCTGCCACCCCTCCGTCCACTCAGGCCTCTGGCTTCGTACTTTGGTTGCCCACTGCCACCAATGTTTTATTTGCGCAGTGAGTCTGACTCGATCAATTGTCAACGCCAGTTGTTATCTTACTTATGTCATAGGGACTATCTGCTCATATGACGCTCCGATACTCAACCTCACTGCAGCAGGACAGGCTTCGTGTCAGTCCAAATCTTGCTAGAAACTTCGTGTTCTCAGCAAGCTCTCTGTGGATTTAGCATCCAAAGTCTCTGCGCTGCGCGTTCTCATTGCCGACATGCCGTGCTCAGCCTGAGGCTCTCAGGGCGTGGGCCCGCTCGCTCAATTGCAGAACCCCTCACAAGCTCCTTCGAGTCGTCCCTCGGTGCTACGTTACGCTAGTCCATCCTCCTAGTTATCTGCTCTCCTGGGCTACCTCCAAGTGCCAACATCGCTGTATCAGGACAGGCTTCGTGCCAGTCCAGATCTTGTTGTCCTCGCCAGGCTCTCCGGTTTCTCGTTGCACATTCTCGTCGTCGTGCTCACCAGGCGGCAATTCCCTTGTAAGTGATTCCCACTGATACAATTGTGGACTGCGCTTCATTGTTCGTCCTATTTGGGACCGCAGTATACTCGTCGCGCCGCTGAGGGATTGGATAAGGCAAAAAAAATCCCAATTGTGGTAAGTGACCGAACCTTCGCGTTTCCCCCACGCATTGAGTCCCTCCTCAGGCTGCGGCACTGGCATCGTATGAGGTCCAGCGGCTGCGTGCTACTGCACCTCCCCTGCGGTACAAGACTTCGTGTTTTGTATCTGCACCCAAGAGACTCAGAGTCTCAAAGGACTCATCGAACTCCAACTTCCACCAACTTGCATGTTGCGCGGACCTGGACCTGGCACCTCTGCCAGGTCCAGGCCTCAGGTTTCGTACTTTGGTTGCCCGCTGCCACCAATGTTGCATTTGCGCGGTGAGTCCGACCCAATCAATTGTCAATGCCAATTGTTGCCTTACTTATGCTGCAGGGATTATCTGTTCATATGGCGCCAGTCTCCGTTCGCAATACGCGGAGCTTCGCGCCCTGCGTGCTCCATACCTACCAGACTTCGAGTCTGAGATATTTCCACCCGAACGACTTCGTGTCATAGTAGGGTTACTGCTGCCGATCGCTGCAGCTTCGAGAGTTGCTTGGGTGACCTCCCTCTATCTTCTGCCAGCAACTTTTAACAATACGCAAAGCATATGCATCCACTCCCGGTTGAAAATCCATTCCAGGGCTGAGAGTTAGCCTACTCCGGCTAGCGAGTGAGTAGGCAGTGGCCTGCCTCTGCTGGATTGGCTGTGCCGTCTCAGTACGCAGTCGTTGGGAAACTAGCAGACACCAGCTGCTGCCTGGCTCATTAGCGATCTGGAAGCGGCTTGTTGTCCCTAGCTTGGATTGCAAGCATCTCTGCTCCCGAATTGTGGGCTTGCCAGCATCGGCTTTCTGAAGCGAGTTTTGGGATGGGCTGCGCTCGCTTCCTTTTTAGCAGAACCCTTAATTTCCTTTTTTGCTAGCCATCATCCAATCGCAGCTCTCAAATGCCTGCGGCAGGGTGCTCTCTGGTCTCTGCGCTGCGCAGTCTCGCTGCCGTGCTCACCGGGCGGCAATTCCTTTGCAAGTGATTGCCATTGGCAATTGTGGACTGCGCTTCGTTGTTCGTCCTATTTGGGACTGCAGTATACTCGCGCCGCTAGGCACTTTCGTTTTTCGTTTTTCGTTTTTCGTTTTTCGTCCAACACCTTCGGCCACCATCGCTTCGTATCATCCAACACGCAGAGCTTCGCGCCCCGCGTGTTCCATACCTACCAGACTTCGAGTCTCAGGTATTTCCACCCGAACGACTTCGTGCCATAGTAGGGTTGCTGCTGCCGGTCACCACCTCGTCCGGCGTTCCTCAGCGTCAATCTCTCTCACGCGGTGAGTCTGACCCCTTATCCATTGCAAGTTGCCGCCTTACTCATGCCGCATAACCTTGTTCGTTGCGCGCAGCTAGACGAATTTACCCGGTGCTTTCCCCCTACCTTCCTTCCAGCAACTCAGGTTTCGTGCTTGGTTGTTTGCTGCTCCTGGCTTTGAGTCTGCGCAGTCCCTAAGGACTCGGTGTCTGAAGGGATCTTTTCATCCGCGATCGCACCACACCTCAATTCCGCCTTCGAACTTCCCTTTTGGAGATTTGCATTCTGCATCTGCGCCGGATGCTGATTCTTAAGCATCCTCCGCGGCAGCCCATAGGATAAGGTTTGTCCCTTCGTCTTGCAACCCTTCCGCACGCGTCGCATCAATCGCTCAATTCAGGCGCGCTCCGCTTTCTAAGCGATGCGGGTTGGGGTCTTTGAGGGTGTTTAGCAGCTCATCGGACCGCAGGACTCTCAGGCAGGATATGGAACTTTGACGATTCCCATGGCGGCAATCCAGACTGGTCTGCAGAGGCCCTGGCTTGGCTAAGCGAGGACAAGTGAAGAACCAAGGCAGGGGTATGCTGGCACTGCCTATTTTCTGCCGCTTTTTTTGAAGCTTGTTTGCGCTGCGGCAGAGATGCGGCCCCTTCGTTTTCGTCGCCGCGCGACCCTGGATTATCTCTGGTCTCCAACTTCGGGGTGGGCAGTCCCCGCCTCAATTGTCGCCCTTGGAGCCGCATCACTTCCTTCCTCACCCTCTGGCGACGATTCTTGGTTATGCCTTCCAATACGCAGAACTTCGTGCCCTGCGTATTTTGCACCTATCAGACATCAAGTCTGCGGTATTTCCACCCGAACGACTTCGTGCCATAGTAGGGTTACTGCTATCTATCAACTTACACCCAATTTTCAGCTGCAATTCTATTTATATACTTGTTGAACTCATCTCCATTGGTCGCCATTTCCGGCGCAGAATTCAAGTCCGAGTCGACCTTTGTCTCATCATATTCAATGATGGTGGAGACCCGGCCCCGAATCAAAATGCCTCTCAAAGGCCGAATACTGTTTTTTCGAGCTGCCATCGTTAAGTAACGATTAAGCTGGAAGATGGCCGTTTTCTTCGCCCAGTCGCGCTTCTTCACCTCGATGACAAGCACAATGCAGTCGCCGCTCAAGGAACCTGTGGCTTTGACAACGACGAAATCCGGAACCCCAATCCCTTTTACTCCCCGCCCAGTGTGCTGGGCGTAGGAGTCAGCTGTGTCCATTGACACGTCTGCTTCGTCTTCATCTTCATCTTCGTCGTGATCCTCGTCGTGATCCCACTCATCTTCGTCTTCGTCTTCATCCTCCTCATCCTCGTCCTCGTCCTCGTCATCCTCGTCTTCGCCCTTGCCCTCGTCCTTGTCCTCCTTGCCTTTGCCCTCATCCTCATCTTCGTCCTCGTCCTCCTCCCTCTCTTCTTCCTCGTTCCCATCTGCAGATCCTGGACTATTTGGCCGGCTTTGTTCTAGCCGGGCCCAGTCTTCAGAGCAGGTATCGTCCAATTCATCCTGATCAGCAGCATCATGCAAGTCACTGGCAGCAGTTGCAGGCCGGAGGGCGGCCTGGGGTTTAATCATGAACCCCCGGGATGCGGGAAAATACGCTGCAAGGTACATGTTCAGTGGCCCGTACAGTGAGGCCTCAAACCTCAGTGCGCGCGGCCGCTGGAATATGTTTTCGAGTCGCTCTTGCAGCCATGGTACGAGGGTTGGCGGATGTGCGGGTGGTTGATCCATGCTGTTCAGCAAGGAAGGTTGCAGGTGTGCCTCTCCAATCACTGCGGGAACTAAATGTGGGACTGCGGCAGGGCGATTTGGGCAGCGATCGCCCCTCTTCCCAGGCGGGGATAATGCCGCGCCCTGCCATGCACGCGCCTGATCGGACCAAGAATGAAGGTCCGGCGATGCGGCCAGTTTGTTCTTTCCTTTTCTCGCTCCTCTTCCATATGCCCATCCCCTCGCTTGACGAGGCAGGGCGATGCACCTTCGCTGATCGTTTCCTTCGCAGCAGTATTCGGCGCCTGCTCTTGATACTTTTTTTTTCATGCATCCGAGATGAGCGCGACGAGGACCTATCGTGCAGGCACGATTGGGCACTGGCATGCCGTACGCGGCAACCATACGGTCGTAAAAGCCGACTCCGGCGCCATGACTGCCCGATTCAAAATCGGGCTCGTACCGCAAGCGCTTTCCATTCTTGCTCTTCTCCTAGAGTTGTCACCTTCCATCACGTCCCCAGTAGTCGAGAAAGAACTGCTCACTGGCATTTATCAAATTGCCCATTCGCCCCCTGGTTTCCGGTGCGGCTCTGGACTCATTGCTTGCATTCTTGGCAGGCAAATTGCAGCGCATGCGGTTCTTAGCCTTGTCATCGGCGCTGAAGAGTCTCCGAAGGCAGAGGCGAATTCAATTATCAGGAGTTCCCAAGGCGTTGCTGCTGGTGCGGTTGCAGAGTATTCCAAGGCTGCTCCCATCTGGAATTAGCTGAATATTTGAATGAGTAGAAATCATCGAAAGCCAAGCCATCAACCACTGCCCTTAGCTTGCTGATTTTGGGAGAGCTCGGTCGTTTTATGCAAGTATCTGCGTTATTTAGAGGATCCACCATCTCATACTGCTCAGTGGCATGCCTATCCAGCGCAGCGTGCTCGGCAGCGTTATCGACCACTTTTCTGCAGAGGAAGAAGAGATAGGACTGCGGTTGCATTCGCAGCTGGTGAGCGCAGTACTGCAGCAGCTGGAGAGTCTTTCACTTACTTGTGGCGAAGGAAACATCGCGACCGGGAACTTGCACTTGTTCTTCCCTGCTATCCTCAAAGTGGCGGAGCAGGGTCGATCCAAGCGGCTACTATCCCTTCACGCGCTCAAGGAGGTCGGTTGCAGGGATTCTCTCCGAGTCAATCATGCGCTGAAGATATCGTTTTTCATAGGTTGCAACCCACTGCTCTCGCGGACAACTGGAGCCTGCTGCAGATGCTATTTGGACTCCTCTCTTCCATAATTCTACTTCTGACTCGGAAGAATTGGCGTGAAATGCTGCTGCGGCATGCCTGAGGAAGCTTACAACCACTCACCCATCGCGCTACCTTCCCCAGCTGCACGCATGCATACGATGAGAGTCCGGCTGCACGCGCCGCGGTTGCATCGGCAATTCGATGCACGCTCGCTGAAAGTTCCCCCTCTTATGATGAACTTCTTGCACCACTGATCATGGACTTCTTGAGTTTGATGAAAGGCACCGATTTTGTGTGCAGTTTATCTCTTCGCAGTGAATGCAGCTGGCAATCTCCACGCAGGCGGTTCGCCGTCTCACACTATCTGCGCTAAACTCTGCCGCGCGGGCGAAGTCCCATCTTGTTTGGGATCACCTCCCAACGCTTCTTCCTACCCTCTGCGCTGAGACCAAGGTCAACCCCGAACTTATTCGAACAGTACAAATGGGTCCATGGACGCACAAGGTCGATGATGGACTTGGCGCACGCAAGACCGCTTGGGAGACTCTTTATACACTGGTAAGCCTGATGCCGGCATTTGATCCGCACTCGCAGCTTATCCTCATCCCGAATAGCTGGGCGCATGGCTCCACAAACTCGACCTTCCGGCGCACCTAGCATACCTCCTTCCTGCACTCGCAGATCCGCCGGATGAAATCAAAGTGCTGCCGCATCTCCTTATCTCCCGCCTTTCCTCCCTCACATTGCGTATTCCGCTTCTCATCGCCCACTTGGATGAGCTCATGCCTGTACTGGAGACGACCATGCGCGGTGCACCAGTCACCAAGGACACCGTTAAGCAGGACTTGGAACGCGCAGCAGAACTTAGGAGGAACACTGCACGTGCGGTCGCCGCGCCAATAAATTTCGTATGCGGGCTCACCTCGTTTGAGACCATCGTGGACCATGCACCCGAGATACTCGGCGCGCTGCTGAAGGTTCCCCTAAAAGGGGCGGTCTTTCAGGGCGCCGTGAGGCGGACGTTCTTTGATCACGCACGTCTATCTCCGATGCTCGTGCCTACCACTGGCTTTCCCTTTTTGCTCCAGTTTGTTGGCGGCGAAACGGCGCGCGCTGCCTCTACCCTGCTCTCCGCATTGCGGAGCCAGAATAAGGGTGCCTTGTTCACATGCAGCGTGGAGGTGGACGAGCACGAGGCTGCCGGTGCTGCACACCAGACGCATGGTTATGAGAGTCCAAGCTCTGGGATGCCGAATGAACAACCTGCTCACAAGCGCATCGTTGCGGAGATGATCAGGAGCATCGGCGTGGCCGCTGATTCCGAGGATGGATTCAGCATCCAAGAGGTCGCAGGTAGACGGACCTGGGTTGCCATAAAGCTTGTGGGTTGATCCTGCCGTTTTTGCGGCGCATCGCATGCGCTGATGCATGCACCCTGGTGCAGACGGCTCTCCTCCCGAATGTGGATGCGCTGCGCAACCTGCCTCTTCATTTAACGCGTAACCGAATCGCGTTGAGTCCACCGGTCCCATTCCCTGGTACCCCCGAATCTTCGGACCTCACGGTTCTTCATACCCAAATCCCAGAGGGTTCACCCTTGACACCGCAGGACGCAAAGGATCTCAAAGGGCTCTACCATGACTTGAACAAGATATGCCCACGCGCCAAGGATCGGAGCATGAGGATTATCCTTGACGCCGAGCGCAGGTAATCCGCATTTTGATTGGCGTGTTCGCATGCTCACTTGGCAAATAGTTGGTATCAACCCGCAATTGATGCTTTTGGATATTCACTGATGGAGCGCTTTAATAAGACTCCTGATCATCCCAGACCGATGAGTAGATTGGGGCTTGGACCAAGGAATGCTCAAGGGCGCGAGCTGCAGCCAATAGTCTATGCAGCATATCAAGCCTATCTGAGAAGGTTAGTTCCCTGCCCGCCTTCATTCAAACTGCCGACTCAGCACTGCATGGCGGCTGCCCCGATCCAGCGGGCCAACCTATTGATGCTAGGACACCCACCCATCTCGCGCACTCACTTGCACTCGCACGACGAAGCAACTGCGTGTTAGATGCCAAACTCGTG
>JBBPQV010001093.1:0-12586 GCA_038092675.1 Boletus rufocinnamomeus | reverse complement strand
CAGATGAATAAAACGGTTCCACCACAGCCCCTTCTTCCGCTACGGGCCGACCATCATTGCGTCTCTTATATCTCCGATAACACAGTAGGGAGGCAATCACGAGTACAAGGGCAGTAACCCCGCCCACTGCACCACCAACAATAGCGCCAATATTTGGTCCTGAAGATGTCCCTTGAGGTGGGGAAGTGGACGTTGCTGTGGCAGATGGCGAGACAGAGCTCGACGTATCCGTGCTAAAGGAACCCCATGAGAATAGCCTGCCGCAGGATGAGACAGAGGACACACGTGTAAATCAAATAGTCAAACAAAAACAATACATTGTTCCCTGAAAGGACAGGCTGTATCATCATATTGTGCTGGCCATTACCAAATGACTCGTTGGCATAAACGGGTACGTTGTACTGGTAATCGGTGGTTGCTCCTGGGGTGTGTGTGTATCTGACGGCGACTCCATTGTCGAGCACGAAGTCAACGTCCGTGAGTCTCAGGACATCGCTAACGTTGTTTGCCAGGATGAAGAATATATACAGAGCACTTCCTGCCACGCAGAATACTCATCAGGGCGATAAGACTTTGAAAGACCGGGGCCGTACCTGTGAAAGTAAAGTCGATTGCTTGTGAATAAGTGTTAGTCGGACGATACGTAGCATCGTGCCATGTGCCATCATACACCTGCGTGGGATCTAGCTGGACGGAACACGTTGTACAATTATTGTTCGCGACCACATTCCAATCCAACACGGAGGGCAAGTACTGGGGCACCACGGAGCCAATCAAGGCCGCATCGTCAACAGTCACATTTTGAAGTGCAGCAAGAGCCAAGTCAACGAGCAGAAAGAAATAGGCCAGGGGCTGTCCGGAGAGTGATCTCGGGGGTATCATGGGTGAGCCTGAGAAGCAATTCGGAAATAGTTGGCGTGTGCAAAAAAACGTACACAACATTTAGCCGATAAGTCGTCGAGCTGGGCGCTTTACTATGTCTCCCACGACACCGCCTTGCGCAGCGTACGACTAGCCTATATCTGAAAAGACGGTTTGTAACGTTATCGCTTGACAGCTCTACTACCGTGAAACTGGGGTGTCTGATTGGTGGGGAGGGCCGCTTACCAGTCGCTTATTCGGCTGCCAAAGGCAAAAAAAGCAAAACCCATTCCAAAGCCTGTTTCAGAATGCCGGTGCTATTTTGTTAAGGGTCAGTCTATGCCTTATCGGATCTCCTCGAGATGGCTGGGGATGGAATCTGTGTCGGCTAGTTCCGGCACAGTACTGCACGGGGACGCAGAAGTTCATCCATTGTCCCGAAAGGGCACGGGGTGCCCGGCTGGCCTGTAGGAGCGGCTTCGCTGCTGATTTCTCGTTAAGAAGCCTCCTTCTTAGTCTGGTCACCAGACTACCTCCTTGACCAGCCAGTCGGGGGGTCGCGCCCCACCTGTTTACTAAGCCGCCTCCGTTACAGTCCCAGCCGCGTCGCTGCTGACAGGCTCCTTTTTCAGTGTGCAAGTGCCTACTCCCCCTGAATACGTTTAGTTGGTAGTTCACCTAAACAGCCTTGGAAGGGCGGTGGTCAGAGTAACGGTTTAGCCCCCTGATGAGAGCTTCCGCAGGCTCGAAACCGCTGCCTTACCGCCCTTTTGCCTGTCCTTGCGCATATTGTACACGGCCCTGAGGCCTGATCCTGGGAGCGGGGTGACTGACGGATGCGGCGAGCAGGATCGACAGCCCAGGTCGTCCATCCTCGTATATTGCTGCGCGCGCTAGGGCGGGCACCCTGTGATCATTGCTCGGGAGAGAAGTGTAACAGGTACGACGATTCGCAGAGTGTGAGTATGTACTATACATGTAAAGTAATCAGGATGACCTAACTATGAAAGAGCGTGGACTAGGCCGCATATGTGAAAAGGGCATTGTATCACACTGATGATCAAGGAACCCGCGCCCGAAGCAAATCAATAGGCGAAGATGTCGGATCCATGCATGGTAGGCAGCTCTCGTGAAGACCTCAAGGGTTGGTCCTACCATTGCGAAGGGGTGCGATCACGGGCTATCAAGGCGAAGAAGCCACGGGAAGCCGCAGGCTGTCGTGTTTCCAAATCCCTAACCCTAAGCTGTTACATGGGATCCTCAACTCGCTTTTGTAACTCGAATCACATTGTGAACGATGATGAAGTCGGTACGGACCTAGTACATACTCCGAATGAGGGAACAATTAGGGAATGGGGTGAAGCACTACCGAAATACATTAAGTAGCATGGCGTAGCAGACGCGCAGTATGGAGTAATAGAGTCCAAAGAGCTTTTTCTTGGGATCATCGCTTTGAAGCGACGAATATAAGCTTGGAATATTGTGATCCGGTAAAGTGGGATTACCTATCACGTCCTAATCTGGTGACCAGCCAGTCTACGAGGCAAATCGTCGATATCCCTCATAGATCGCCTGATCACCAGACTACAAATCATTACTCTTCAAGGTCCTCCGTCGATAAATTAAAGGCCAGGGCTCAGATGTACAAGAGTATACCACGAAATTGTTGGCATATAGTCTTGAGTTCATACAAACCACAGTACATACATATCAACGGGCAGGGATGTCATGCGGAATCCCCAAGGTGACTAAAATCTGCATGGCTCGTTGAATATTCAGGAGGTGCCTCGTGCAGATCGCGTAGACGAGCAACTTCGTCCCTGAGCTGTTCAACCTGCTCAAGAACATCGGGATTAGTACTGGATTGAGCACCGGACGAGGAGGGCGCGGTGGTGAAGGCAGGCAGGATCGATGGTTGCAGAGCCACCATGGATGCGCCTGAGCTCGACGTGGGCTAACACACAGAGTTTTAATTCTCAATTGGAACCCCAAGTTGGTATGCTCACCTCGGCGAAAGGTAACCTTTTCGGGTGGATTGATGATGTGGCACCTACGAGAGATGGCGTGGCCACCTCAACAGAAGCCTGAGGATAAAACGGTTCCATCACAGCCCCTTCTCCCGTTACGGGCCGACCATCATTGGGTCTCTTATATCTCCGATAACATAGTAGGGAGGCAATCACGAGTACAAGGGCAGCGACCCCGCCCACTGCGCCACCAACAATAGCGCCCGTATTTTGTCCTGAAGATGTCCCTTGAGTTCCGGACGAGGTTGCTGAGGGAGATGGGGAAGTGGACGCAGATGGTGAGACAGAACTCGACGTATCCGTGCTAACGGAACACCCATGAGAATATCCTGCCGCAGGACCAGATAGAAGACACACGTGTAAATCAAATAGTCAAACAAAATCAACACGCTGTTCCCTGAATTGACAGGCTGTATCATCATATTGTGCTGGCCATCACCCAATGACTCGTTGGCATAAACGGCTACATTATACTGGTAATCGGTGGTTGTTTCTGGTGTGTGTGTGTATCTGGCGGCGATTGCATTGTCGAGCACGAATTGAACGTCCGTGAGTGTCGTGGCACCGGTAACGTTGTTTGCTAGGATGAAGAATATGTACAGAGCGCTTCCTGCCGTGCAGAATACTCATCAAGACAGCAAGACTTTGAAAGACCGGGGCCGTACCTGTGAAAGTAAACTCGATTGCTTGTGTATAACTGTTAGTCGTATGATACGTAGTGTCGTGCCATGTGCCATCATACACCAGCGTGGGATCTGGCTGGACGAAACACGTTGTACAATTATTGTCCGCGACTACATTCCAATCCGACGTGGAGGGCAAGTACTGGGGTACCACGGAGCCGATCAAGGCCGCATCGTCGACAGTCACATTTTGAAGCGCAGCAAGAGCTGAGCTAACGAAGAGACCGAAATAGACCAGGGGCTGTCCGGAGAGCAGTCTAATAGTGAAGGGTATCATGGGTGGGCCTGAGAAGCAATTCGGAAATAGTCGCAGTGTATAGAAAACATACACAACTTTCAGCCGATGAAACGTCGAGCTGGGCGCCTACATGTGTCTCCCACGACTGGCCTGGCACGACACCGCTTTGCACAGCGTATGACTATCTTGTTCAGGGTCAACGGGAGGGTGATAGGATTCGCAGGGTGTAAATATGTACTGTACGTGTAAAGTGGTCAAGATGACTTGACTATGAAAGAACGACTATGAAAGAGCGTAGAGTAGGCCGCGTATGTGAAAGTGGTGCTGTGGCGCGGCGAGGCACGAGCGCAGCCACAGAGCGGCGAGTATGGAAAGCCGGACGTTCGCGCTCCGTTATGCATATGACAATTACCTTTTGTGGGAGTCACGTTGTCAAGACCCGGAACACCTTCTGCACAATTTATTCAGATATTCGGAAATACCGCTATGGAACTGTTGCCTAATATGTGACCACCACTCGCTGACCCATAAGAACGATCGACGCGAAAGGATGAACCTCCGAACGTCAAGCTCGAGGGGAATATTCGAGCCACGAAATTGGACTTACCAGAGGCGAGACAGTTGCGCCGGGAGTACCTGAGGATGACGAGCACGCCAGGAAGAAGCTGATGAAGCTGTGGGATGTGTCAGAACGTGAGCGCAAACACTTAGAGCAGTAGAGGAAAGAAAGCACACCTAGGAGGGCTCTAGACGAGCCGAATGAGCCGGGCGACGAAACACACGTACCAAACTACCTCCACAGCGACCAGAGATGTAAGGAAGGTGATTGGAGGGTGCGCAATGATGATAGGAAGTCGTCAATCTGAGATAGGGAGCCAGGAGGCTATGGAGGCGAACATGTCGAATCGGGAGGCGTCGAGAACGAACAGGAACGCCATAGCGATGGAAACAGTGTCGGACGACATGGGAGACAAGGTGGAATGGCTGGCGCAACGGGCAGTGCACGCAGCGACACGAAACGAGTCGATATGAAACTACTAGCTGGAGACGAGCAGAGTGAGCAAGAACGGCACGAGCACAAGGTGGATGACGTACCTGGACCATCCAGACCATTTAGCAAGTACCACAGACGTCCCATTGAGCCCGTAGATGCACCACGTCGATGAGGAAAGCTCAAATTGCGACCTAGAATAGTTAGTCGCTCGACCTGAACGAGAAAATGGACATATCAAGTCAAACGACCGTGGCAAGGTCGTACCGGGCAAATCACAGCTGCCGGATGCGATGTACATGGTGCAGGGATGTAGCGGGGACCATTCCTGAGGCACGAAACGTGAGCACGACTCCAGAGGAGTCGATCGAAGGCAACCGCGCATGAAATACAAGACCAGCGCTGCTACCAGTCGCGACTCGCGACTTACCATATCAGGTAACCGCTCGGGCGCGACATTTCGGGACGCGTCGCTCAACATTTCTGATATAGATTTTGAGATGTTCTTTTAAACATTCAGCAGGATAAATTTTAGTTACCTTTTACTTCTTCTCATTGCAGCAGACATCCTTCCGTTTGAGGGGGAGTGTTGGGGTACAAACGGTGCGGTAGCATAGCCATCGTATTACGTAATCACAGTGTTTCGTACAGCATAAACCTGGAACTACAATTTATGGAGTATCCGAGGTCCCCTTACCATTTATATCAACGTGACATGACTAATGAAGCGCGAACGTCCGGCTTTCCATAGCGAGTGACGTTAAGCGTTGGAACAGCCTTTCTCCTCCTGCGACATCCCTCCGTCCTCACCCTAGTCCGCTCACTCGTTTCACCCTCCCGCCTCTCTCTAGCCCCGATCTCCCGATCGAGGCGCCTCGCCTTGCACCCAGGGCCCGTGTGGTCGATCCCATCCTCTCTGGCCGGCTTAGATCGCAGCGAGGCGTTGCTACCCATCCGCGCAGCTTACCGGTCATCAGTCCGGGGTCAGACGACGCTTCGCGTCATCGCCCATTCCCTCTACTCTCGTTGATCGACCTCGCTAGTAGCGCATTGCATGTACATACATCGTTCCAAATGTATTTACATGCTCTTCCCCCCAATCTCCAGAGCCTTTTGGAGCGCTGTCCAAAGAAAGGCACATGGTTGTATCACATTGGATTAGGTTTAATGTCTTTTCTGCATGCTCAGCTCACATTAGATGAGGAGCCTGTGCCCGAAGACAAATCAATAGTGATTTCAATGGTAGGCAGCCCTACGATGTGAAGACCTCAAATGTTGCTCCACCACTGGCATTGCAAAGAGATGTATACGTATGGAATATACCAAGGGATCATATGTAGTAGTTGTTCCATGTTATCAACGAGCTCGTGACGTAACTCGAATCAAATCGGGAACGATCGATGATGAACATACTCCGAATGTGGGGGAACGATTAGGGGATGAAGTGAAGCACTGTCGAAACACTTCAAGTAACATGGCGTAGCCGATGCGAAGCATGATGGAGTACTAGAATCCAGAGAGGTTTTTCTTGGGGCCATCGCTTTGAAGCGACGAATAGAAGGCCGGAATACTGTGATCCGGTAAAGTGGGATTACCTATCATGTCCTAATCAGGTGACCAGTCAGTCTATGAGGCAAACCGTCAATATCCCTCATACCAATAGACGGGCTGGTCACCAGACTACAAATCACTACTTTTCAAGTGTCCCTAGTCGATAAGGCCAGGGGTCGGATGTACAAGGGTATACCACGAAATTATGGTCATATAGTGTTGAGTTCATGCAAACTACAATACACATTAACGGGCATGAATGTTATGGGGAGTCCCTAAAGCGACTAATCTGCTTGGAACGTTGAATATTCAGGAGGTGCCTCGTGCAGTTCGCGTAGACGAGCCACTTCGTCCCTGAGTTGTTCAACCTGCTCAACAAGATCGGGATTAGTACTGGACTGAGCACCAGATGAGGGCGCGGTGGTGGAGGCAGGCAGGATCGACGGTTGCGGAGCCACCATGAATGGGTCTGAGCTAGACGCACACTAACACAGAGTTTTAATTCTCAAATAGAACCCCAAGTTGATATGCTCACCTCGACAGAAGAATAAAATGGTTGCGCCACAGCTCCTTCTCCCGCTACAGGCCGACCATCATTGGGTCTCTTATATCTCCGATAACATACTAAGGAGACAATGACGAGTACAAGGACAGTAACCCCGCCCACTGTGCCACCAACAATAGCGCCAATATTTGAACCTAAAGATGTCCCTTGAGTTCCGGACGGCATTACTGAAGGAGATGGTGAAGTGGACGTTGCTTTGGCAGAGGGTAGACTGATCGTTGATGTGGCAGAATGTTGAGCGGACTTTGGTGTGGTAGAGCGTTGAGTGGGCGTTGATGTCGTACGGGGTTGAGAGGAGCTTGGTGAGACAGTGCTTGAAGTGGACGAAATTGCTACGGCAGCTGGTTGGATAGAACTCGATTTAGGCGGATCCGTGCTAACGGAACACCCCATGAGAATAGCCTACCGCAGGACGGGACAGAGGACGTACAAATAGTCATACAAAATCAATGCATTGTTCTCTGAATTGACAGGGTGTATCACCATATTGTGCTGGTCAGAACCCAATGGCTCGCTGGCATAAACGGGTACGTTGTGCTGGTAATCGGTGGTTGCTCCTGGTGTGTGTGCGTACGTGCTCACGGAATCGGTCGAGCACGAATTCAACGTCCGTGAATGTCGTAGCATAGGCAACGTTGTTTGCCAGGATGGAGAATATGTAGAGCGCTTCCTGCTGTGCAGAATACTCATCAAGGCAACAAGACTTTAAATCACCGGGGCCGTACCTGTGAAAGTAAACTCGATTGCTTGCGTACAGCCGTTAGTCGGACTAAATATAAGTAGCATCGTGCCATGTGCCATCATACGCCAGCGTAGGATCTGGCTGGACGAGACATCCTTTACAATTATTGCCCACATTCCAATCTGACGGGGTGGGTAAGTACTGGGGTACGCACGGCGCCAATCAGGACTGCATCATCAACAGTCACATTTTGAAGCGCAGCAAGAGCCCAGTCTACGAACAGAACGAAATAGGCCAGGGAATGTCCGGAAAGCCTCGGCCTAAAGGGTATCGTGGGTGAGCCTGAGAAGCAATTCTGCAAGAGTTGCGGTATACAGACAACTTACACAACTTTTAGCCGATGAGTCGTCGATTCGCTACTACTTAAGTAGTGCGTCTCCCCACGACCGTCCCACGACACCGCTTTTGTGACAGCGTATGAATATTTTATTAAGGGTCAATATTAATCTTTTACCGTTCTCCGACGGAAGAGCAGGGTAACAGATACAACGGTTTGAATTTCGCAGGGTGTAAATAGACGGGCTGGTCACCAGATTATCGGGCACTCGGTCACGAGTCGGTTCGATTTCGCTGTATGTAAATTGTAATTCACTTCCCCACAGTTGTCCACCAGAGACCAACAGGCGGCAAAATGGAGAACTACGCACGGGAGGCTCGTGCTGATATCTCGTTTGGACGACGGTCACGTTGGTTTCGACTGTACAGTCTCATAGCTGTCGTCTCGGTCCTGTACCTCTCGACCCGAACTTGGCTCGGAATCCACCAAGTTTCCGGCGAGGAGTTAGCAAGACGAGTGGATGTCCTCAACCGGTGCAGATACATCAAAACGCCGGCCGGCCCTCCAGCGAACTTTCACGCTCGCTCGGAATCTGATCGTTTTTCCCGTGACGCGAAACCGACGCTGATCAGGAACGCGACGATATGGACGTCTGGGTACAATGGGACTGAAATCGTTCAGGGCGACCTGTTACTGCTCAAAGGTTTAATCAGAGCAGTGGGCTCTGTCGCTCCCGGCCTTGTCAGCGGCCTTGACATCGAAGTCGTGGACGTAAATGGCGCATGGGTCACGCCTGGTATTGTCGATCTCCATTCTCACCTTGGAGTTGGAAGTGCACCAGAACTCGATGGCAAGTCGTTTCATTTACCTGTTTGATACCCTGTTTGTTCACAGCCCGACAGGTGCAGATGATACAAACTCTGTGAAAGCGCCCATTCTACCTTGGCTGCACAGTCTCGACGGGTTGAACACTCACGACGACGGTTACGAGTTGGCACGTTCTGGCGGTGTGACAACTGCTCAAATCCTTCCTGGGAGCGCAAATAACATTGGTATGTCTAACGGTGTGCTGCTTGGTTCCTGAGATGTGATTCGTTTTCTTTTTGGTTAGGCGGACAGGCGTTCATCATCAAGTTACGCGAAACGACGGAGCGCTCTCCTTCATCGATGCTCGTGGAACCTCCGTATACTCTCAATGGATCATATTTTGACCACAACCTGCCGCCTAGATGGAGGCATATGAAGTGAGATGTTTGTCGTGTGGCTTCTTTGGAAGGTTAACCTAATACTTACTAACAGACACGCTTGTGGTCAGTTATGAAATGTGGCTTTTGGGAGATAGTGTTTGATGCCGGCTCGAACACAGGTGAAAACCCCTCGCGCACTTATTCCATCTCTCGCATGGACACAGGCTGGAATTTCAGGCAAGCATATAACACTGCACGTAAGATTCGTGACCAGCAAGACGATTTCTGTGCAAAGGCCAAGGCAGGTGCTTGGGAAGAACTCGGAGGCTCAACTTTTCCAGAGGATCTCCAATGGGAGGCCTTGGTCGATGTACTCAGGGGTAGGGTGAAACTCGCCGTGCATTGCTACGAGGTACGCATCCACATACTATCATATATAAGATGCAGACATTGAATGTTCTTTGCAGGCTGTGGATTTAGATGGCATTGTCAGAGTACGTCCTCACGTTCGGAGTAGTCGCGCGGCATGAAATCGATCTCTTCGACAGTTATCTAACGAATTCAAATTCCCTGTTGCCTCGTTCCATCATGCTGGAGAAACTTACTTGGTCCCAGATCTACTCAGGAAAACTTGGGTGTGTTTTATTCATCAAGGTTTTAACCTGCAATACCGAATCAATAACTCGTCTTACTAGGGCGGCGTCCCTTCGGTAGCTCTTTTTGCTAACAACTTCAGGTCTGCTTTTCTGTTGGTCGGTTTTCTGGTCATTCACAACTTATACAGGAAAAAGCGCGAGGCATACCGAGGTTCGGAATTCGCCCCCCGTATCCTAGCTTCCAATGGTCTTCCCGTTGTTTTGAAAGCTAGTCGTTTTGATATCGAGTACTTGAAATGTAACTGACGATGCTACAGTCGGACCATCCCGTCATCAACAGCCGCTACCTCCTTGATGAGGCGGCACAAGCTCATTACTTTGGTCTCCCAACGAATGTCGCCCTGTTGTCTATAACTGCCACCCCCGCGAACGCAATGGGTCTTGGTCATCGAATTGGTCACATCGAAGAGGGTATTTGCTTTTATCGCTGTCTGTCTGATTATAATTTACATCGTCACCAACAGGCTATGATGCTGGTAGGAGCAAATACGTCTCGCGCTGTGCTGAAAATTCACGGAACGCACAGATGTTGTTATATGGGATTCGCATCCATTGAGCCTTGGTGCTACGCCCCAACAGGTTTTTATTGATGGAATCCCACAGCTTAAGGCTCCCGAAGTGTCGGTAAAACCATCTACGCTCCAATCCCCTCCCAACACGCCAGACTTTGACAAAGAGGCAGCAGACGCGTTCGTTTACGAAGGTCTTCCTCCCCTTGAGCCTCGTTCCGTCCAACATACCATTTTCACCAACGTCAGCAGTCTCTGGATGAGGTCAAGGGATGCTATTTCGGTCCAGGAACATCCAGAAAATGTTATCGTCCACGGCGGTAAACTCGTGTGTTCGGGTGCGTGCCCCAGATACTTAAATGACGACAAGCACGCCGAGATCATCAACCTTGAGGGCGGTTCTATCGTCCCCGGTCTGACAATTTATGGGCCATCCCTTGGTCTGGCCGAGATCCGCCTCGAACCGAGCACGACCGATGGGATCGTATTCAATCCTCTTGTGAGCGACCCACCTGCGGTTCTTGGAGACAGCCTTATAAGGGCCATCGATGGTCTACAATTTGGAGGTCGAAACACACTGTGAGTCTGCGTTACGAATCTGCCAGACAGAATGCGTCATTGACCACTGCATTGCAAAACCTCAGGCTAGCATACAGAGGGGGGGTGACAGCCGGTGTGACAGCACCTTCGGGATCCTTTGTCCGAGGCTCATCGACGGCGTTCTCGTTGGGCGCGCCAAACGTCCTTAGTAATGGATCCATCCAGAGCGACGTTGCGGTGCATGTTGTGATCTCGAAGAACAATGCACAAAGCGTCAGCACACAGATCGCCGGCTTGCGTGCCATGTTACTTGGCAAAGGCAACGACGCGATGCTTTCTCGTATCCGCGCTGTAGGTCGCCTCGTTCTTTTTTTGTTGTCGCAACGTTGGGTTGATCAGGTTGTATGCTTGCTTAGGGTACCGCAACCCTAGTCGTCGATGTAAATAGCGCAGATATCATGGCGTCCCTACTGCGTCTGAAACAAGAATACGAGACGCAGTCAGGCAAAACGCTGAAGATGACCTTTGCTGGTGCGATCGAGTCCCATCTCATCGCATCGGACATTGCACACGCGGGCGTCAGCGTCATTGTTACTCAACCGAAGCCTTTCCCAGATACATGGGATCAACGCCGATTGTAAGCATTTCCGTTTGTTTGCAACACCTTTCGTTGTCTGTTTCTTTGGTGTTGAGATCTGAAATGCGACCGACAGCCTCGCAGGGCCACCTCTTACAGCTGACTCCCTCGTCTCCGCGTTGTTAGCGGCAGGCGTCCAGGTGGGTGTAGGTTTAATAGACGAATTCGAGGCGCGCAACTTGCGTTGGGAAGTCGCTCGGGTACGTCAATGGTGCTCTACTTGTGTCCGGTAATAGCATGTCTGACCAACGTGACGTATGACGTTTGTAACATATGTATACGCGCACTCGCAGCTTGCCCTGGCTTCGAATGGCACCATCGATCGGACGACAGCGCTCGCGCTCGCCACTGTCAATATTGAGAGAGCGCTGGGTGTCACGGTAGACATGCCTCAGGATCTCGTGGCGTACAAAGGCGGGGACGCGTTTGATTTCGAGGGCAAGCCCGTCGCTGCCATCTCGGCACAGTTCGGGCGGACCGATCTATTCGAGTAGCGCATGAATCCCACTGTATCTCGCGGGAGTATATATATCCGTCGCAACCTCGTCTTTGATGCAATTTAGTTTTGTCATGGCTCGATCCCATTCCGTAAGACACCATGGCACGCCCTCGTCATCATACCAGAACATCTTGTCATTTTTATTGACACAAAGCTGATGCTAGTAGATAGGCATGTATCAAGGCTAGGAATGTCACTGCGTAAGAATTTGCGCGACACGGCGAGCTTCGTGTTCACGAAGGCCACAAAGCTGCCGCAGCTCCGCTACCAAATCCTTCCCCTCCACCTCCAGTTCGGCCGTTTCCGCGGTGAACATCCTATATTTTCCACTGTTGTCATGCATTCCCAAGAGGCGCTCGATAGCCTCTCTAGATTCCCGCATCTTCGGGTCCTCAAACAACGTGGTTACGCAGGCATGCCCGAAAACCTTGATACCGCGGTCCATAAGGATCGTTGCATTTTGGTCCCACCAATCCTCCATACGTATCTCCTGCTCTAGATGCGTGATGATGGCGGCGATAGGGACCGACTTCCGACATGCCACCTCATACAATAGCGCGTAGTTTTTTCGAGTGTTCGTGGTGACACGGCCCTGACGATGGCAAAACAGGAGAAGATCGACT
>JBBPQV010001092.1:0-12608 GCA_038092675.1 Boletus rufocinnamomeus | reverse complement strand
ATATGTAAATACAGGTGGCTGTGCTAGCCAATCAGGAGTCTTGGCTGCTTACAAATCAGCTTACAAATGCCAAGAGATTTCTGACAAATGCCGAGGCTAAGATTACCAAGCCAAAATCATGTGCTCTGTAATCAGGCTGTCGCCTAGCAACCATGGCTGAGTCAGAATGAGTCATACTGGGTCACATGCTTTGCAATGCTGTGCAGGGCATGGCTCAGGGGTAATTTCTCTCACTGGCACTTAGCTGTACATGTAGTATACAGTTTTATGTAGTTATGTACTAATAGTGGTAGTAATAGAGTTGTGGTTGAATAAAACTATTTATATCTCCATATTCTTCTGGTAAAATATTCCAATAAAAATAGGGGAAGGTAGGTCATACTAAGGGTTATCTGGCCCTATAGTATCCAAGGATTCTAACCGCTTCAAGTGGTAGAAATATCCATTCTCGGGTGGTAGCTTTTCTGACTATGCATGAAACCAGTTTCATGCAGGTCATCATCTGGAAGAAGTAGAAGATGATGAAGAACAGACCATCGCCACGGTCTCTTTCTTGGGTTTTTAGATAGGGGAACTTCCTTGACACAAAGTCTCCCCTCAGCCACATGTGTGAATGTACTAGTACAAGCCTCCCCCTCTATGAATATTGCAATTGAACTCATTGTACCTTTGCACACCTTGAAAGCCATCAAAACCGCTGCCCTAGTGGATAGCAGAGCCACCGTCTCTTGTATCAACTGGGACTTCATCCAGAAACACAAACTCCCCATCACTCAACTCGCCAAACCCCTGATTGCATGAAATGCTGACAACTCAGTGAACAAGAAGGGGGTCATAAGATTCTCTACCACCCTCTATGTCAACGTCAAAGGAGTAGCCATGAAGGTCTTATTCCATGTTATGAACCTAGGAAAGGACAACGTCATCCTAGGACTTCCCTGGCTGAAAGACACCAACCCCTCGATCCAATGGAAGGAAGGAACCCTCTCCATCAGCGAAACCCTAGATCAGTCAAAGGAACTCTTCTGTGACCACATCACAGACATCAAACACTCCAATTCCTGTTTCCCTAGACCTAGGACCCCTCCTCCGAAACACATTCATGTCAACGCCGTCACTGACCCCCACCTCTATAAGTATAACAAGTGGGAGGAAGAATCGGAATACCTTACCCATGCCAAAGACAATAGGATCTTACAACGAGGACTTTGATGTGGATTCCATCACGCCCCATTAGGATCTGCACTCATTAAGAAGCTTACCTCCACCACCGAACTTGCTATTGCCGCCAAAAAGGCTAAACCTAAACTGACACTTCCCCCTGAATATTCTCAGTATGCCTCTGTCTTCGACAAGGAATCCACCGACCATGTACCACCAAGCCGCCCCTATGATCACAAGATCAACCTTGATGAATCTTTCACCCTGAAGATTGGAAAACTCTATCCCCTGACCCCTGACGAATGAACCACTACCGAGAATTTTCTTGACGAAAACCTGCATAGCAGAAAGATCCACCCCTCGAAATCCCCACAAGCCACCCCATTCTTCTTCATGGTTCTTCTTCGTAAAAAGAAGGACAGCAGTCTTCGTCCATGCCAGGACTACCAATATCTCAATGAACACACCATCTGCAATGCCTACCCCCTCCCCTTAGTCTCCGACCTCATGGATAAGGTAAAAGACGCTAAGGTCTTTACCAAATTCGACATTTGATGGGGGTATAACAATGTATGAATCAAAAAAGGCCATCAATGGAAGGCCGCCTTTATTACCCATAAAGGACTGTTCAAATCCACCATCATGTTCTTTGGACTCACCAACTCTCCCACTACCTTCCAACGATTCATGAATGATTCCTTCCAAGACATGATTGCTGGAGGATGGCTAGTCATTTACATGGACAACCTCCTCATCTTCTCCCCCAACAAGAAAACCCATGAAGAATGAACCAAACACATCCTTGAACGCATGGCCAAGCTTGATTTACACCTCAAGCTGGAAAAATGCAACTTCGCCGTCAGTGAAGTAGAGTACCTCAGAATGATTGTCTGACCAGGACAAGTAGCAATGGACCCCGTGAAGCTTGATGGAATCGCCACCTGGCCTACTCCCCAAAAGGTCAGGGATGTCCAGTCCTTCTTAGGATTTGTGAATTTCTACTGATGATTCATTCCTATGTAACTATTCCAACATTGCCCACCCCCTCATCGACCTCACCAAAAAGAACAATGCATGGAACTGGACTACCAAGTGCCAAACTGCCTTCGAGCAGCTGAAGACACTCTTCCTTGCCAAACCTGTCCTACAAATGTCCAATGTCTCCACCCCCTTCACCATTGCCATCGATGCCTCCAAATTTGCCTCCGGAGCCATCCTACTTCAAACTGACGCCAACAGGAATTGGCACTCCTGCTCCTACCTATCCCAATTGTTCTCCCCTGCAGAATGAAACTATGACATCTATAATCGCGAGCTACTTGCCATCATCTGCACATTGAAGTCATGGTGACATTACCTCCACAGGTCCCCCTTCCCAGAACAGATCTTCACCGACCACAAAAACATTATCTACTGGAAACCCCAGGATCTCAATCATCAACAAGCCAGATGGCTCCTTGACCTCGCCGACTTTGACCTAAAGATGATCCATGTCCCTGGCTCCCACCTTGCCGCCCCCAATGCCCTGTCCAGGCAAACTGACCTCTTACCACCCTCTGATCTTGACAATGAAGGAGTCACCCTCCTCCCTCCCAGCATCTTCACCTGCGTCATCAACGCTGCCCTGCACAACAAAATCTCCTCTGCATCCACCGGAGATCCCCTCGTCCTTAATTTCTTACAATTGATCAAGAATGAAATCCCCCTCCAATTCTGCTCCCGCCTCTCGGACTGGAACTGTACTGACGGCATCCTTACATACCAAGGATGTATCTACATTCCCCCCACTGGTACTCTCTGTCACAACATTGTCGCATCTTGCCATGACCATACCATGGCTGGCCACCCTGGTTACCTCAAGACCCAACAACTCGTTGCCTCTCAGTATTGGTGGCCCAGCCTTGCCACCTTCATATGACAATACATCGCTGGCTGCACTTCCTGTCAACAGAACAAAGCCAACACCCATCTGACATCCCCACCCTTGACCCCTATCCCTTCCTCTGCCACCCAACCCTTCCAGCAGATCTCCTGCAACCTCATCACCGACCTCCCCCTATCCGATGGCTTTGATACCTTATTGGTCGTGGCGGACCATGGCCTTATGAAGGGGATAATACTTTGCCCTACGAAGAAAATCATCACCACAGAAGGAATTGCAGCCCTCTTTTTTCACAAAGTATACCTCAGATTTGGCCTCTTCAACAAGGTTATCTCTGATCGAGGACCCCAATTTGCCTCAGCCTTTGCATGAGAAATGGGAAAAATCCTCAAATATGACCTTTCCCTCTCCACTGCCTATCATCCCCAAACCAACGGAGAAACTGAACAAGTAAACCAAGAGGTCAAAACCTATCTCCAGATATTCTGCGGCAACGACCCCTCTTCCTGATCTCAGAACATTTCCCGTGCCGAATTCGCCCACAATCACTGACCCCATTCTGTAACCAATCAATCCCCATTCTTTTTAATGATGGGATATGAACCCCGCTCCCTTCCCACAGTCATCTTGGAATCCCCTCTCCCTGCAGTGGAATCTCACATCAAAAACCTAAATGCCACATGGAACGAAGCCCTCGCCACCCATGAACTCGCCAGACAAGTGATGGCCGCCCGATCCAAACGCCCCTTCACCCCCTTCACCAAAGGGGATAAAGTATGGCTCAAGGCCTGCAATTTGAAAAGACTACTCCCGAACCCCAAATTCACCCCCAAACGAGAAGGACCCTTTGTCATTACCAAGGTCCTTTCCCCATCTGCATACCAACTATGCCTCCCCATTACCTGGAAAATCCACCTGGTGTTCCATGCTTCCCTATTGACCCCGTACCATGAGAACCCTGTACACGGAAAGAACTTCCCCACCCCTCCGCCCAACCTCATTGCTGGAGAAGAAGAATACGAAATAGAAAGGATCATATGGCATAAAGGAATGCCATCATGACGCTCCTACCTAGTTCGGTGGAAAGGATACTCTGCTGAAGATGACTCCTGGGTCTCAGAAAAGGAGTTAAAGAATGCCCCTGATGTCCTTGCCAACTATAAAAGATCCAACCACCTTCCCTGCTAAACCCAGAAACATCATGGCCATCAAACTCAACACCACCCCATCTTCCCCTTCTCTGTCCTCCATCTCCTCTGTTTCCCCTTCCACCACTGACCCCACCATATTCAATATTGTCAACAACATTTCTACCCCCTCTTCCTGACAAGCTTCCCCAGGTTGGGGAACTATGAACACTAGACCCTGGTCCCCTCCTTTCTCCCCCATATCTATCACTACAATCAACCCTGCCATCCCCTCCATCACTGTCCCCCTATATGCCCAACGTCTTCAAGACAACTTCCCCTCTGCCTCAGATATTGCCAACTTAAATTCTTATTTACTTGACCCTCACTTATCCCTCCCCATTGCAGACCCTTCAGTCACACTGCATCACACAACTGGTTCCCCTAGGGTGTACAAAACCCCACACATGTGGGTCCAGCCGGTGTTCCGGCCGGAGTATGCAATGGCAGTACGGCCGGCACCGTGGCTATGGTACTGCCATTTGTGGCAGTGATCGTCGTGATGTAGGTACCAGCTGGTCATGTGATATGCTGGCTGTTCAACTAGTATTACCTTGTGGACCATAAATAGACATGTATGTATAGTACTGGCCAGTCATGTGATGTTTCAGCTGATGGCAGTGACCATTACTGCCTACTGGGCTGTAAATAGTCATCTGTATGTAGTACCGGCCGGTCTTAGCCCTGGACCACGTCTAGGTGTGTGTATGTGGTACCAGCCAGTACTGCCATCATGACACTTTATATAGCCATGTTAGGCACTAACAGGGACCCTAAGCCCATGTACTCATAGGACTGGCCTACCAGGGTCTTGGCATTGGTCCTTTGTAGGGATGGTGGTATCGCTGATGAGCTTGGTCACAATGATACCACCCGTAGGCATGTATATGTAGTACTGGCCGGCTGTGCCATATAAGATATGTGCGGCCAGGACTACATACTGGACCATAGAGAGCCATGTACATATAGTACCAGCCGGTCGTGCCATGCATGACATGGCCGGCCAGCACCATCTGTGAGGCTGCATGCTGTGATGTATATACAGTACTGGCTGGTTCCACCATGGATGACATGGCCGGTCGGTACTGCCTGCAGGATGATAATAGCCATGTATATATAGTACCGGCCGGCCATTTCAAATATTAGGCCTGTGTTGTGCCAGTTGTTCACATGCTTTATCACGACGTTACCCAGGGTCCTGAAGACCTATGGAAGGATGGTGGTATTGCTGCATAGTGGACTCCATCCAGGTGTCAATGTATACATAGCTGTGTAGGTGTACTAGTAGTACTGGCCGGCTGTACCACATATGACACGCCGGCCGGTGCTACCTGCGCCACCATCGCAGTCATGTATATTTTGCACTATCGTTGAACTTAGATAGGCTTGTGTATACGGTACCAGCCGGCCATGTCATCCATGGTGGAACTGGCCAGTACTGTATATACATTGCAGCATGCAGCCTCACAGATGGTGCCGGCCGGCCATGTCATGCATGGCACGACCGGCCGGTACTGCCCACAATCATATACACACACGTGAACCCCGCGCCGGCCAGCCATGCCATAGATACAAGCTGGCCAGTACAAATCCTCGACCATAGATACCCACGTGGACACGGTACCAGCCAGCTGTTTCATCCATACACGGCCGGCCGGTACTACACCCTCAATCATAGATAGCAACATGGACACGGTCCTGGCCAGCTGTTTCATCCATGCATGACCGGCTGGTACTACACCCTTGATCACAGATACCCATGTGGATACGGTACCGGCCAGCGATGTCATATTTCACATCTCATCATGGAACTTGCCCACCCTCCTTCAGGCCAATTCTACCTTAACTACCAGTGGCAATCATCAATGACCCAAAGCTTTCCTCAGCCCTTATCCTGAATTTCTCCCAGACACCCTTCTCCTTGGCTGCATATGCCTTATGCCCTGGTTGCTTTGATTCCTTTCCCCTCTTCTCCCATTCGTGTTCACGATGGATGAACCACAAAGTGGTCCAAAACATCTCATGTTTTACCATCTCCAACTCTTCCCTCCACCTTTCATATATTGCCCTGGCTTTCAACCAACTAATTCTAGTAACTAAATATCCAGATATATCAACCTCCATGTGCACCAAGAAAACCATAATATAAAACTTACATTCCTCATTCCACGGTGCAGAATTCCTTCCCCCAGTGAGCCAGAACCAAGGAAGGACATCACAGCTTTGTCCAAATCGATTTTCCTCGGTAATATCCTTGTGAACTCCTAGCTCCTCAGGTTTTATAGGTTGGTATCTTTGAAGTATGTCTTGAGATGCTTGCAACTGGATGAGGGCCTCGCGAGCACGATGGTAACTTCGAACATCCCTGTTAATCTTCAACCCCACCCTTCTAATATCTTGTTTCGACCTGGTGTCCGTCCTAACTGATGATGAACTTTGAAAGTTCATCCTAAAGAGGACAGACTTGTGACCTAAATGAGTTCTCAGCTTCTCCAGACGGTCATTAGCCTGTCCAATTCGCAATTGAACCTCCTGTTGCACCAGGTCCTCTAATCCAGCATTCTTCACTGAGGCAGCACCAATAGCTGATGGGATGGATAGCATGAGATCTTCAGCAGCCAATTCCACCAGAGTCTCCTCTCCATCCTCTACATCATCCTCGTGTACTCCCCAAAATGCCCTCTCTCTTCCCTCACCATCCATGGGATCCCCTTGTTCCTCATCACAAAAATGGGGATCATCTCTAAGGGAGGCAGAGGCACCCAACTGTATGCCAGTTGTGAAGAGAGAGGCCGACTCATTGAACTTAACTATCCTGGAGTGAAGCCTTCTTCGCTTTTGGGTAATATCTGCCTTTTGTGAAGCAGATGGCATGCTGGGCAAGCAGCGTATTTCTGCCCACAATGCATCTCTGTAAAATGTGTTTTGTTTAGAACATCCACAGTCCAAGAATAACAGTACTCACTGAGCATCCTCAATGCCAATTCCTTCTACCAACCAGGACACTGACACTTCTTTTGCTGAGGGAACCCCCCCTGTTTCCAGTAGAATTAATCTCATCTCTGCCAGGCTTGGTGCTATCAAGCCAAATGAACCAGTAGTGAGTACACTGATACTATACAAAGATAGATTCGCAACAAACCTTTGTCCATTTGTAAACTATATGTCCAGAGCTTCACCCCTTTCGCTGTCTGCTCTCTCAGCCCCTTCCCTCCAGGTTTTCAATTGACTGGTGTCCAAAGATGTGCTGAACTCTTCATACGGGGTTTTGGTTGTTTGTACACCATCCAATGCAATTTTGTGTTTCTTCAACAAAGACTTCACTTCGATTCAAAGTAAGCTCTATTATATGCCCAGGAAATTACAATTCGACACACCTAGTCCCACTAGCTTTTTCCAATTGGAATGTCTCATATGGTCATCGTAGAGCTCTTGACGGTGGGCCAAGGTCATTGATCTGGCAGAAGGGGAGACTTTGTTAAAGGAAGCCCAAAGGGTTTCGAGGATCTCTCCATCCACATGACCTGCCCCTTTCAGGAACATGAGGCTAAACCTAGGGAAACAGTAAGGCTTGTGAGCACTCAAATGGAATTTCCCAACAGCAGGCACAATAATCATCTCCTCTGGCCAGAACAGAGCAGGACACTTCTCTACCCTGGTTGAAAAGTTCTTGTGCCACTGGCAAGCCACATCATAGATGATAACAGCTCTTTGTATACCCTCAGACTTGTAAGAGACTGCTTGGCAGATAGAGTAATCAACATTCTTATGCCTGTAACACCCCCCGAAAAAAAAGAAAATCAGCCAGATGATTTATGAACACCTAACAGGCCCACTCACTGTTCTCCCTTGTAAAAATCAACCACAGAATGCGGGACGAAGCAGCCATGACGAGCACAGGCAGTAGCCCCCACTCCAGTGGCACGCAAGTGGGTTTTGGTGGTATTGGCATTATTGACTGCTCGATGGTTCTGACATGTTGACTTCTAAAGACCAGCATGAGCACCAAATTCAACCCCACAAGATCCAATCATACATACTTCTTCATTATTTGCAGCAGATGAAACATGGTCCTGATATGGCTTGTTGGTCACCATGTAGGCTAAACCATCGGAGAGAGCTACATCATCCTCTGGCTTTCGCATCTTCATGTGTTGAGCAGTAAAGTTACCATCAACAACATATCGCAAGGCCACAATGTCACTTGAAATTTTTGTGTCAGAAACAGATAGGAGTCACTAGAACACACACACTAACCTACTGTACTCCTCGGCCCACCCATCAGGCAAATTGACACCAGGTTGAGGACATGCTGGACAAAAGACCGCTAACTCTCCAGCACCAGGGGTTCCCTCAGCATTGTGACCCAAACCAGCCCTTTTTCGATTGATGAGATCTCTCCACATTCTTGAAACTCTCATTAATTCCCGATAACGATCCTTATTACAAAATCCACATTAATTCAACTGCATGCATCAACATGATAACATACCGGAAGGGAATCAGGAAAAGCATTGTTGGTTATCCTTCTGAGCTTTGAATAGAAACTTGAAGCTGAAGTTTTGCATTCAAGCTCATCTATCAGAAACTCATCAAGGACGTGAAATGTGAAGGCAGTTTGAGGCTTTGTGATGGTTGAAGGGAACAGACGACACCTGAGAAGTTGGAGGTGTTTGTCCTGGTCACTGCCTCCATTGCACCTGCACCACTTCACCATGTGAACAAAAATTCCTGCAGAGTCCACCACTGTAAATTGATTGCTGGATCCTTCTGACCTGCTTTGACTGGCATATAGAGGGCAGACATCCCCACCATGTCCTAAGTTCAAAGTAAACCCAAGGTCTTGGAGTGATATAGCTTCATAGAACTGTCCATTCCACCGCTGAAGCCGATGAAATGGAAGCGTCGAGTGTGCTTTTACAGCACAGGGACCACACCACGTATGGTGACCAAGGCATGAAAGACAATGTATGGCACCATCAGGATCTGGACAGCCCCCACATTTTGGATTGGATTGTAGGGGAGCCTCCAACCCGAGTAGAACAGAGAGGTAGGTCGACCTGAATGGAATCCACTCTCGGAGGAAGTCATTTTGGGTCTTCCAGGCTCATCAGATATGAATGATTGCATAGTCTGAAATTCACTCACTTTTGTTCTCCTGGGTGCAAAGGTTGGCTCATCATCATCCATGCAGCAAGCTTCCTGCATCTCCTCCCATAAATCAGATGTAGTATGCATGGTCTCAGGATCGGAGGAAGTCTTGGGAATTTTTCTTCTTCTGGGAGTGTCCTCATCTTCATCAGACAACTCATAATAGGGTGTTGCATCGACCTCTCAATATATTGTTTTTCCTCACCATGTTGTTGTGGGTGTGAACACAACCATGAACCCGGAACTTCCTCCGGAACCAGATCCATGCCTCAAGCCTCTTGTTCTAAGGAATGTAGACTTTGCTTTGTTGGACCCAGACATCTCTTCGGGCAGCAATCAATGTGGAAAGCACTCTCAAGCAAGCATTTTATTTATCTAACTTCCCGAAAAACAAAGTAAGGGAGTAGACAACCAAATTTCCTATTTGAAGCCACAGGAACTAACTCCATCCTTCATTTTAAATAAGTGAGTAGGCAACCAAATCTCCTATTTGGAGTTATATCAACTAACTCCACCCTTCATTTTAATTAAGTGAGTAGGCAACCAAATCTCCTATTTGGAGTTATATCAACTAACTCCACCTTTCATTTTAATTAAGTGAGTAGGCAACCAAATCTCCTATTTGGAGTTATATCAACTAACTCCACCTTAGGTTTTAATTATGTGAGTAGGTACCAAGCATCAACAGTGGGCAGAAACTCTAATTATGTGAGTAGGTACCCAGTCCTCTTCAATGATGCATCAACCACCAGCCTACTTGGGTTGGCAAAGAGGGCCTTCTGATCCGTAAATGATCATGCACATCATCCTTGGCATAGTGGGCAATGACTACTCTTTCACCCTTAGACCATTCTGGAACCAAGTGTGCCAAACCTCTCCCTGTGAACAAAACACTTGTGCCTGGGGCGTAATCAAACTCTGCTTTGAGATCATCTAGGCAAAGTTTGGCATCATGACCCTGCCCCAGGCTAAGTAAGTGGTCGTAAAAGGAAATAGCACCGCCGGCATCACAATGTCGAGGGGTTACTTGATTCACAATCACATCCATCCCCCCATATACCGTTGGCCAAGTGGGTAAAGGCCGACGCAACCGGTGGATCAGCTGTTGAGAAGCATTCAGATTTGCGGTCCACATATCCGGATGTACGACCTGCAGAACCGCATCCATGAGTCGCTCCAATGGCTCTATCATCTGAAGCCATTGTTGAATGGTTTCGGATTGGAGATTCGGGGTCGGATATATTGCGTCTTCCAGCCACTTGCTTTATTTTAAGTTGAAATTAATGCAGCAAATAATGGCGTGCATACCTTATGCCCAGGGATCAACCTCCCCGCGGATATTATGAGTCTATCTGAACCAAAAATGGAATCACAGCAGCCGGTGGTGAAACCTTTCCCGCGCCATGAGCCAGTCTCACTGAGAGACTTTTTCAGGGGTTTGCTCAAGGTCACGATGGTCTTATTGTACCACTCCTGCACCAAACTTCAATATAATCCTGGAGACGGCCTCACTGGGATACGCACCACTTGGTGAGGGAGCAGGATGCCCGGGAGATACCAAGCTAAAATTTTTCCGTGCATATCGACAATGGTGGTGGGGTTAGTGAAAGAACCCAGGCGGTTCTTGACAAAGAATTTATCCGACACTCGCTTCTTCTCTGATTCCGCAAACCTGTCGTAATCCCATTTGACCGAAACTAGACAAACCCATTAGTCACTATTGTTAACAGAGGATTTTAATACTCGCTGGGGTTAAGGAAGGCGCCCACAATGACAGCGGCGCAACGTTTGACCTCAATGTCTGTCAAACTAATTCCCTCTGGCATTTCAGCTCTGGCCTCCTGATCCAGTTTGGTAGTGAGCGTCTGCACTAGACCTCTCGCCCTCAATCTGCAAATCCCAGGGGTGATCAGTAAAGGAAAAATATAAATGAAACGAATGTCTTACCTAGGCTTGAGAAGCTTTTCAGTGGCCAATTGTCCTTCCTGAATAATAGGTCCTGTTACGACTTCATCCAGAACCTTACGGACATGCTTTAGTAAGAGAGACGTAGCGTCCATTCCCTCTTGGGAACTATCTCCTTCGGGCATGGTTTTTGGCAGTTGAGAGGGTTGAGAAGGTTGAACATGGGAAGGTAACGGACCTTTGCCAGACCCAGCCTTTCAATTTATCACATTTAGTAGATCGCATCAGAAGATCATCATCAGAAAATAACATCTTATATACCAAAGCGAGCTTTCCGATTGGTGGACACATTCCAAATTAGTCCAGAATGAAAACGGGCGATCCGAGCCATGGCATTTCAACATTGTGTGCTTTTCAAAATGCCACTAAGTTTCTTCGATTGACGGTGTCGGCCCCTTTGTGGATGGTAGAATGTAGGTAGGGTGAGAATGTAGGTAGGGTAGACCCCGAGACCGACAAAATCCTTGCGGATCACTTCTTCAAACTCTCTGAGTGGCGGGATCAGGCAATCTACCAGGATTTGCTGGAGTATAGAATGTAGGTAGGATAGGACCTGGGACCCACAAAGTCCTTGTGGATCATTTCTTCGAACTTTTTGTGAGGCACGGGTATCTAGGCGTGTCAGGCGGACATTATCAATGTAGGTGGGGTAGGACCTGGGACCCACAAAGTCCTTGCGGATCATTTCTTTGAACTTTCTGTGGGGGACGGGTTAGATAGGTGTGTCAGGCGGACATCATCAATGTAGGTGGGTTAGGACCTGGGTCCCCACAAAGTCCTTGCGGATCATTTCTTCGAACTTTCTTCGAGGGACGGGTATCTAGGCGTTTCAGGCAGACTCATCATCGATATAGGTGGGGTAAGGTCCCTGGGACCCACAAGGTCCTTGTGGATCATTTCTTCGAACTTTCTGCGAGGTATCTAGGCATTTCAGGCGGACGTGATCTCACAGTCACGTGACATGTATCCAGGGGTAAGAATTTACATATATGGCATGATGGTGATCGAGATACATGAAGTTACAACCATAATACTCTAAATTCTCTACAGTTGTAAACCAAAGTTGTAAAGTAAAAAGGCTGTAGCCAGAATATCAAGGGGGGGCCCTCCCCTTGATACTCTGGCCCCAGATTCGAAAGTACATGACACCAAGGGTTAAACTCTATCTATAATATGTAAAGGCATGCCTTGAAGGGAAACCTTATAGATGTGGTTAGTTACGCTTAGGATAAGAAGGGGGAGCATACTTCGTGCAAAGTACA
>JBBPQV010001091.1:0-12609 GCA_038092675.1 Boletus rufocinnamomeus | reverse complement strand
CGGGCTAGTGAGTATTTAATTTGCTTGAGAGATCAACTGATCACGTTATTTTCAGCAATCTTTGTGCGCGATGTTGGCTCAAGCAAATCAAGGAGACTGGGACGAACGAAGAATTCCGACACTACTGGTTCAAGGTTTTGACTGCCAACCAGCGCGAGGTAAGTGACACTCACAAAGATGCTTGACTATCTGACATATTTTGTAGGCGTATAAAAAGGAATGCACTGAGCTCATAAGTCATCGGCCCAATAAGCAAGCTACACTGACGTTTTCGAACAGAATCAAAACAATACTACTTGGAACGATGAAGTTATCAACAGAAATATGCATTAGCTCGACGGCCCATCGGCATCGCTTTGCCATCAATCCCTCTCGCGCACTCTAGAGCGCCATCAATTCCCGACTCCCATGGACTCAGTGGTATGTATGTTTTGTGGACGGTGGATTTGTTGTTATCAGTACCTGCATGTGTAGCCAGTATCGTGATTTCGTGAATAGCATCGCATTTGGGAGCATTTTGGAGCATTATATGAGGCGAACAATAAGCAGCTCATAGCATTTCCCAGCATGTATGGTGTATTGTCATTTGCATAAGCTAGCAGCTGTCGTACTTCCCAGGCACAATCTTATCGGGCAAACGTGCATGCCATGGTCTGCTCTCTCATGCATTCGGCGAAAATCATATTGGTGCACTCTCAGACAGTCAGTAACATAAATTAACTCTCACTTTGATTACGGGAACCTGATTCTTTATGCTACACTATGGATCCGGTCAGGAACATACCCGGACATGCCCGGACATGCCCCATCACAGTAAGTTTTCACTGGGGATCAGGGATTTCAACGAGATCCAGCTACTCTAGGCTATACTCCGATTCACAGTGACCCTCACGCTGGCAGAAGAATGAAGAAACGAAGAAAGAAATATGTCATTTGCATAACGAGGGTACCACAAATATGTACTGTCATATCAGACTTTAAGGGAACTACGAAACGTAGAACAAACAGTTAACAATCGAGGTCGAGGATGAAAGCATTTACGACTCAGAATTCTCGCATGACAAAAAGGGAATGAATCCGAAAAACGAAAAGATAACGGGGGGTGACAAGGAAAAGAAAGTAGAGATATGGGAAGAAAGAGGAAAAGATGGGTCCCCATCTAACGTCAACGTGTCGTCCCCTCTAGCTCCATGGATTAGCAACCATCATGCTCGGCGAATGTGGAGGCAAACTGGACTGCTGGAAATACGCAGACTGGGATGGAGACGCCAACGAACCAGGCGGATAAAGAGGAACCGTCGGTACGAGCTCGAAAACGTGTTGTGCGATCGCCCGCGGTCGGCCAGGTTGTCCAGTCTGACCCAACGGTTCGGGTGCGGACATGACCGCGTGTATCCGAGGATCGAGAACCATCGGCTGTTGGAACCCCCCTTCTGTACCTGCGGCGGCTGCTGTGCCAGATGTGCCTCGGCCATCCCAGATGCACCGAATCTCATTCCCAGGAATGATCTGGGCAAGAAGACCGGTCGAGACCTGTCTTACTTCGATGAATCGCGAGTCAAACAGGAGGATGTATGGCCAGTGCATGGACACGCGCTCCGCGGTACCCTCCCACTCGATCGTTCCCGTGGGACGGCTTGGTGCTCCATGTTTGTTCACGTAGATGCCGAATTCTATGACTAGGTGAGCAGTGTACTGGATGATTGTCATGATGCCTTACCATCATAACACAATAGGAACTCGTTTTCGACGCGGAACATACCCATTGGCTTGCATGATTCGCAACGTTTTGCCAACCGCTCGTGACCATCGTCGCGAAGTGGAATCGTTACACTCTTGAAGCTGGTGACCACGATGTCAACAAAATGCCCTTGGCATGAGTAGGTTAACATACTCAGTAAGATCCATGATTTCGAAACCCTTGGTGCAGAGAATCGCAATCTTTGCTTTCAAAAAGACCAAGTCGAACGATTCGGAGGGCAAGAAGAATTCCTGACACCAAGAAAAAGTCAACTTCAAAACGAAAACGATAACCACGTTACGCACCCTGTATAAACGGAACCACTCTGACCGAGCAGGTCGTATACCAAACCTCGACGTGAACGAAGCAGGAGCCTTGGATCGTTCGTTGATTTTCTCGACAACAGGCTCGAGCACACGGAAAACGCTGTCAAGCTACGAGAACGTGAGCAAGGATCATAGATTCCATCTATGAAAAAGACGTACCCCTTTTTTCTTCATGTAGATAACCAAGGTCCGACCGCCTTGGTTACCGACGCTGAAGAAATGGACGTCCCGCGTACCATTGACTCGCTGAGGAGTCTGGGATGTATGCGCGCTTTGCGGTGACGATGGAACAAGTGCTTCTATATGATAGGCGAATAGGGCCTATGCAACCGTCTTTTGTACTTTCTGCAACGTCATGATAGGTGACAAACCTACCTTATCTGCCAGGACGAGGAACATCCCAAAGTCTTCCAACATTGCACACTGAGTAACCATCTTAAGGTGAAGCACACGACGCATAGCTGACACGAACACCGAGGTTAGATCTCCGGCCGCCAGCGACCAAAAAACTTACATCGTGAGTCATGTCTAAAGCCAATCCACACACCCTCTGCACATCCAATCGCGACGAGCGCCCGTCCATCCGTCGTAGCTGCAGATGATGCTCAGTAAGAATTTACAGTCGCGCTTCAACCGAATGACTCACTAAACGGCACAGAGCACGTCACCTTTCCGGTAAACGAATTTTCGTGATTCCACGATGGGGCGGTTGTACTCGCCGAGATTGCAGGTACGAAGAAGTTATCCGTGCTGAGCGGTTCCATCTCAAATACCTTGTTAGACTCCTGAACGACCTTGCGCAAACCGATCGCTTCTTCAAGCTTTTGCTTCCACTCCGCCCGTGCCTGCGGACTCTCTGTGAATAGCGTGTATAGACCACCCAGTCTCCCGCTATAGTGAATTGTGCAGGGGTAGACAAGACGAGAGTCCACCGCACTATCAGGCATGCCGCTACCTGGTGTTGTGGGTACGGCGCTATCGCCGTGTCTGTTACCAAGCCCTAGACGCAGAATACCTGTACTTCGTTGTGTCGGCGGGTCCAAGAAGCTGGTGAGGTTTAATAGGTCCAAAGGAATAGGCTATGCGTGCATTTTTAGCTGCGAAAGTTATTGGATTGTTTGCAAACGACTAACCCTGCGATTCACGTAATACTTTGTCACACCATCTTTCTCCTTCGTCTTCGTCAGGACCACTACATACCACGCGTCAACATGAGAAAGAATGCGCGGATCATGATGACTTACAGTAATTGTCAAACAGAAGGACGAAGAGTTCAGTCCACCCACTCCACTCGAAACCGGTCTCCGGCTGTCTCAACAATTTGCTAGCATGAACTAATGATCGACTCTCATTCAGCAAGTCCATGTCCTTGCGTCCAGGTTCGTCAACATTCAACAGGTCCGAATATTACCAATGTACTTACCACTGCCTCCCCCGGTTTGAACACGATATTTGAGTTGTAGCACCACAACTGTACCTTTTGCTTCGCAGAGTCGACACCTGGCTCAGTGTCTTTTCCAAGCGACTTGATGATCTCGAGAACCTGGGGGATGGCTTCGCGATCCTCGTGATTCGTGGGGGTCTCCTCATATATGCCTTTCAGAAGCAATTCGTATCGCAAGAGTCGAGGTATAGGACGGTTAATGAAGCTTTTCATGTCTAGACGATGGGCGTCGGGATGACGCGTACATTGCTGCGGACGAGATCAGCACTACAGGAAGAAAAGCTCGTGGCGAAACGATACACATACGTCAACAAAGGTCTTGAACTCGAAGTTGTTGGCCATCTCATCATCTATTCGATACGCTGCAATCGGGTAATGTGGAATATACTCCATGTAAGCTTCTCTGAAACGCAACGCAGCGTCGAACACCGCCGCTGTGATACTCTTGATCATGGGGTGTTCTTCGCGCTGGATCTCGTGCAGTTGATCAAGCAACTTGCGGTGATGACCATGAATTTCTGCGAAATTGTGGAACACGTCTGTGATGAAGCTCTCCAGCCTTTCTCGTGGGATGATGGAAGGGTCTTGCATCCGCAGTGGCTGGAGATACATCTAATAAAATGAGATGCTCAGGTATTGTTACCCAGGTCACCGAGGCATCGTCTCGTACCGTATCGATGTTTTCCAGATCCTTCACGTACCCCATTTCACCCTTGATTAGCTCAAAGATGATCCTGAAAGTGTCATTCAACGTCCGATACATTTCTCTAAAAGATGGTTTGCTCACGCCTGGCGTTTCGCCTCAGATTTGCTCAAACCTTCTCTCAGTTCATTGGGAACCAGGTCGTGCCATTCCCACTTTGAGGTAGGGCCCTTACCCATCGCAGTCTGGAATGTACGCAATTGAGCGACGTTCTGCAGATCCTTGATAGCATGGATAGCTTCTGCGAGGTAATACGCGTCCGGGTTGCCCTCCGTTGTTTCCTTCATGATCGCTTCGAGGGCAAGAGGATACTTTTGGAGATGCTCTGAAGGTCGCGACAAGAAATGTTTCAAGTCCAGACGTCGAGACTCTTGCTGCCTCACAGACTGGCGCGAACATTCCTACAAACCAAACGGAACCACATAAAGTAAGCCAAAGACTCGATGATACCCAGCGTAGATATCACCGCGAACCTCGAGGAAAAGCCTCAGATTAGCATTCGCCTCAATCTCTTCCTTGAATCGCTTTTCGGCCAAAGGAAGACGAGCGACATAGGTAGGGTATGCGTATCGGAAGCTTCTAGCGGCGTCGACGAAAACGTCTCCAATCCTCTGAATGATCGGGGACTGCTCGCGCTGACGAACGTACATCGCCTCCACAAGACGCTTGTTGCATTCTCGCAGATCGAGGATGTTACCGAACACCTCCTCGATGAATTCACCCAATTGAGAAGCAGGCATGATGTGCGTTGCGCGGCGGAGCGGGCGAATGAATAGCTAACAAGAGGTGAGTGAAGAGTCAGGTTTGGGGAGCAATTGCGACCAACAGCTTCAACCGAATCGAGATCCTGAACATACTGTTCCTCTTGGCTGATCGTTTTATGTATAATCCTTCGCCAAAAACATGAGGAAAACGATTCAGAACACGGTAGAAACATACGTTTGGCGATGAATCTCGCTCTCCGGAAGACTACGAAGGATGGTGGGGTCGACTGTGTTCAGCCAGTCTTCGGTCTACCACAACATCGTAAGCAGCAGTTTCCGGATCCGTCCGTCAACTTACATGAGGTGCGACATCCGGTTCAGGCGCTGGAGTGGTGTCTGTTACAAGGGCCGCCTAGAACAACATCAATTTGGATAATGAATGTAATTAAAAGACTCACGCGTCTTCTCGGACAAACCCATGAATAACACGGATCTTCCTCGCTACACGTTGAGGTGTAACACTTGGTGAGCATGGTGATCACAGCTGTTGGCAGCTCTTCCCTTTCCCTCTGTGACTCCGAACCACCCTCGAGGTCATCCAGGAACATGTACACGTCCTCCACTCCGTCCTGGAGCGGTTTATCACCCCACTCAACTTCATAAAAGAATAGTTGACTTTGGAGGCTACGCGCTACCTGTAAAGCTGCACGCCTATCCGCCGTAGAGACACCATGATTTATCAGTAGCTCTCGTTGAATTTGTGATTGAATTGTCGACTGTGAACAGACCATTATAATCCAAACAATGAACATCGAGAACATGTCCACATACAACTATGTCCTTGCCAGTAAAGGCACGGGGATACGGGATACTGCTCTTGACATGTGTGCCTCTTGGGACTTTGTCGCGCAGTCTAACAGCGAGGTGGGAAAGTAGACTGAAGTTGACAAAACGATCCGGATCTGGATCGTCGCTATCAGTAAAGTACTCGTCATCTTCGTCTTCTTGATCAGCTAATGCTCCCCCGGAGCTGCCAGCAGCACCGTAGTCATTTGGCCGGGTGCGGTCGAACGAGTCTGTACTTGCCCCGTGGATGCCGTAGCCATTTGGAGAATCGTCATATGTTTCGGGGTATCCCACAGTAGAGGGTCCGGCAGCTGAGAAAGCATAAGAACCGACTGAGTTGTCCGTCGGGATCGCTGAAGGGACACCTTTGGATGCCTGATAATCGCTGTAAGTAGTAGCCGTAGTGGTGGCTGACAAATTCCGTCCGAGTGAAGTTGTTTGAGCTGACGAAACTGTTGATCCTGTCGAGGTAGCACGACCCACGCCAACGTTCGCATCTTGTGAGCCCAACTGCGTCAGCGTTGCTGGCTCAGATATCCGGGTCAACGACGTACGGTTAACAAAATCGGTTGATGGTGATTGAAAATCTTTAACACGTGAATTTAAAGACGTATTCGTGTTGTTGTCCGGATGGAGACGAGCATTGGCATGCGGATACGCGTCCGCGTATCTTGATTGTCCAGACAGTTGTTGTTGATGAGATGGACGGCTTCTGAGATGATCCTCCGTAGTGTACATGTCAAGGAGTGAATTCTCATCATAATGGCCCTTATAACCTGGAATCGTCGGCGCCAGAGCACCAGGAGGTCGCGCGGAGGATTTGCGGGATAACTGATCACGGATGTCGTCGGCACCTGTACTGTTACCATTAGAATGGGTAGGGACAGCTGGAACTGGCTTGTAGATATTGGGGCCAATGTCCGATTGAGGATTCATGATTGGTCTTCCAGGAGAAGTTGGAGAGGTTGCAGATCCAGTCGAGCCCCGACTACCCGTAAAGCCAGAGGATTGCGGGCCAGGTGCTTGGGGTAACTGGCGACGACTAATGATGCAAGTGTGAGAATGACAGAAAATGGTTTAGAGTTGGCGTACCTGTCGACATTCGCTGTTCCTGGGCGAGAGATACTGGGCACAGCCTGAGGGACTTCCGTGACATGGGGATCTGTGGGACTAGAGACTTGTGGGGGAACAGCGCCAGGGGGGAGGGGTAATGGCCTAAGTCGCCTCTGGGTAGTAGGAGAAACAGCTGACTCGACATTGGAGCGAACTTCAGGGGCATGGGGTGGTTGTGCTGATACGTGGTTGTGAGACTGTACGTGAGCAAGCAGAAAAGGGCGGTACGTACGAGGAGGGCGAGGAGGAGAATGTCGTGCGGTAGATACAGGGAGACTAGCCGGATCTGGTTCTGCGCGGAAAGCGTTGGGATAATGTTCTCTTGAAGTAATGGAAGCAGCACTGAGAGGTGCGCGCTCTGTAGGTGAGGCAGACTCTTCGCCAAAGATGCGCCAGACTTCGTCGTAGAGATGCTGAAGATCCTCGTCGCCAGGTGGAGGCGGTCTAGGGTTGGATTGGAGAGCAGACATGATGGAATGAAGAAGGATCACGGCACTGCGGTAGCTGTGTTGTATATGGGGTCCTTGCAGTCGGACTCCGCGTTGATGTGACCAGCGAGAGCGACGGGGGGGACGATGTCGACGCTGGTTTGGGGTGATCTTGGGCCAGGGAGTGCAATGATGTGCGTGTAGACAAGTCAAGGACGCCGTACCCGCCGCCGTCTCGATGCAAAGAATTATTCACACCGGACCTCGGCCGTGGCGAGCGACCGACTTGATATGTACGAGTTCGAGGGACACAACTTCCATTCCCAACATTCAGACTGCAATAAAAAAAAGACCTTCAAAATGCCCATCTAATGGCTGCGTACAACAGCTGTCTTGTGCAAACCAGCCGTTGTGTGGACTGAAATTCGGTAGCGGTCGGCGGTGCTGGCCCCGGACCGTCTCCCATACTCGGACGTGGGGCCGGCGAGTCGTGAGCTCATGATCAGCTTGACCGAGAACAGCCATCGTAACGTTCGATCTATCACACACCGGGTTGCCTGAGACACAGTACTTGATCGGCATGGCAAGAATCCCAAAATTAACCTCCTCTGTGCATGACATCGGCGCTGAGAAACCTCCTTTTGGTTCCAGGTGAGCAAGCACTGCTCCGTTATGTGCCCGCAAATCACCGCCCGACTATTAGATTTCTGACAGAAGACGCGGATGTTTGGACCCAAAATGCGTGGGATCACGTCCCTCCTCCCGATGACCAGGCCGAGAACATTGCTTCCTCTCTTCGAAGACAACGGCTCTCTCCTGTGCTTGACGAAGACAAAGAGAAATACAATTCGAAACCTGCCAAATACTGGTGAGAACATGTCCCTTTGCATCGAACTTGTATTGTAACAAACGAACGACAAGGGACAATTTCTATAAAACAAATGCAGACAACTTTTTTCGGGACAGGAAATGGTACCTTGCCATGATGACGATCGAACAGCCTCGCCTTACTTTGACTTAGGTTGCATCTAGAATTTCCAGAACTATTAGCTGCTGCGGAGCCCGAGGTACGTGGCCTGCTCGGCTGTTGCGTGTACCATTCACGCCAACTCGATCAGGCAGGAGAGATCACTATTTGTGAAATCGGATGTGGTGAGGCGTCAACCCGCGTGGTCCGGCCCCGTCTCCTCTAAATAATTTAGTCAAGGTGCCGGAAATGCCGCGTTCCCACTGCTTTCCGCAAACAAAAACTCTCAGCTTGCGATCCGGGCATACGATTACTCCTCGCATGCAGTCAAGCTAGTGCAGGCAAGTATATTCACTTTCCTTTTACAATGCATAGCATAGAGTGACCTTTCGTGTATACTTACTACAGAACAATCCTCTATATAATAATCCACCGATTGGCTCGATTCAATCCGCGGTATGGGATGTTACGTCCGAGAGCACACTCCCACCAGGTGTTGAACCAGCAACCGCCGACATCATTCTCTGTGTCTTCGTCCTGAGCGCCCTACACCCAAATGAATGGGGCAAGGCAATAGCCAACATCCACCGTGTACGTATCCCCCAGCCCCGTCATCACGTGCATAGTTGATTCGTTTGGCAGATGCTCAAACCAGGCGGTATCGTCCTAGTCCGTGACTACGGACGACACGATCTCACCCAGCTGCGGTTCAAATCTGGAAGAATGCTCGAAGACAATTTTTATATCCGTGGCGACAAGACGCGCGTATACTTTTTCGAGTTAGGTAGGTACTTGTATCTGCCCTTTTTCTACCGCATACAAACGTCCGCCCTGGCCACCGAAAGATGAATTGGCGTTGATGTTCACCGGTTGTCACGCGTCGTCGTCGCCAACGACAGTTCGAACAACAGAGGAAATAATGGAGCCTCAAGGTCAAGAGGAAGACAGCGGGACATCCATCTCGAGCCCCGCATCCAACACCCAACCCTCGCACAACTCTACCTCACCTGTACCGTTGTCGGAACTGTCGGCGGACCAATCGACTTGTTCACCCGATGATTCGACTCCTGCTGCCCCACCCGCCACCATCCACCCTAATCTCCTCGTTCCACTTGCGTCCTGCCCTCCTCACCCCCTGTTTACCATCGAACAACTAGGGATAGATCGGAGGCTACTCGTGAACAGGAAGAGGCAAATAAAGATGTACAGAGTGTGGATGCAGGGCAAATTCAAAAAATTGTCCGGCGTTGCACCTCAGGCCGTGGATCAGCCTGGGACGAGTGACAATCATTCCCGTCCCTGCTAGCTATCCAACGACACTCTCGGATGGTTCCGATGGCCTAGAATCTTCCCTGGGTCGGAAATCCAAGGTAATTTTTTTTCTGGCGGAAATGTGCAGGATCACCATAGGTACAACAATGGGTTCTTGACAAGTCACGATGTCTCAACGGGTGATCGGTGGATTTTTCACTACCAAGTAGGTAAAACTCGATGCAATAACATCCGACACGGGAATTTAAAACACTGTACTATCACTTACTCCCGAACCGGCACCTACCCACCTTTTGGCAGTCGCGATTGCCACAAATTGTCACGGATCATCACAGTGCTGGATTCAAACTCTGGCCTGGCGAGTGACAGCTGGCGTGACAAGGCAAACTTCACGATCAAGAGAACTACTGCATATTTTTTCTTCGTTCAAGTTCGTAGATATAGGTATAGTACGAGAACTAGGCCATGCACAATAAAACGGGAAAAATGTTGTATATTTAGTGGAGTGCCGAAAAGTGGGTTGGTGCCAGTTCGGAGGTAAGTGATAGTACTGCATTACAACGCTTCATAAATTACATGAAATCTACAGCACGTTTCCGTCCCCGTGGTGGTCCAACGACGCCCTCAACATCATCCACCTTCATAGCGTCGCGATCATCTTGGGGTTTCTCAACGGGTAGATCCCTCACGATATCCGGTGCTGGCTTCTCTACCCATACTTCCTCCTCTCTGTGTTTCTTCCGTTTCTTCTTTGGACGATCCCGTTCCTTTGTCTCTCGCCGAGCTAATATCGAGAGCGACTCGCCGCCGTCCTCGTCCACGTCAAACGACACGAGAGCACCCGTTTTGGATTTCTTGCTCTTCTTTTCCTTCGGAACAGACACTTTTCCATTCCCAGAGTGTGATTGTGAGTCACGAGGGACGAACGTCGGTTTGAACGTCGATAGATCCACTTTTTCGTCCACCGCGACCCTTGCTTTCGCCCCGTCTATCGCAGTTGAAGGGGGAACCGCAGTCTCGGCTGGTTTTTCCGTCATTTGTAACGAGGTCGAGGGCTGTGAAGGCGCTGGAGCCTCAGCAACATCGTCCTCTGGCGACTTGTCCTCCTTCTCATCTTCGCTCTCCTCGTCATCGCTAGCAAAAATGGCTTTGAAGATACTCATGGGGGGCCGCTCGTAAGTGAGAATATCGTCCCCTTGTCCATCGTCTTCTCCCAGCCCAATGTTCGCCAAGTCGCGCTTGCCATGGGGCACAGCGGGACTCGGGTGTACCTCCACACCACCGCCCGTCTCAACCCCACCTGCGTCATCCGTTGGCACGTCCGCAGCGGCAGACGTCGATGCCTCCGGCGTATCAAAGTGTACCTCTGGGTCGGGATCCTTGACGCCGAACCGCTTGCAGAGGAGACGTGCAGGCTGCCATGGTTTGACTTCCCTCGTCATCGGACCGTACATGCCCAATCGGGCAGCGTACACCTTTGGTTCTTCCTCCTTCTTTTCCTCCTCCTCCACGATCGGTTTCTGTTCCGTCTCCGTGGACGTTTGTGCTGTATTGGGGGTATGCAGTCCTTCGACGATCGTGGGACCCAATTCGAGCACAGCAGCGCTTGTAAAACGTCCTGCCATCGCTCCCGAGACAGGTCGGAAGAGGGCGGCAGCCTTGGCAAACTCGCTCATCTCGAGTGCATACGTCTCTGGCGTCTGAGTCGGCAGACGTACAGGTATAGAGGACCCAGATCCAGGTTCCGCGTGTGCACGGAGATAAGCAGTATACCGGGCTTGTTTGTCGGGATTGGAAGTGAAGGGTTTAAATCCTTGCAACGCAGCCTGCGCAACATGTGGATCTGTGTGTGCGATATAGGGTCCTTGGGATGGGAGTGTGCTTGGTGGTGGTCTTGGTTCTTGTTCCGTCGCATCGACTGTCGAGGGACCGATGAAGTGACTCGCTGTAATGTTTTTGATTCGCTCTTGGTCTTTCTTCGACATGTATTCAAAGACAGAACGTGGTGCGGATGGAAGGGGCGTCTCCCCTAGTACAGCACCCCGCTAAGAGGCGGATCAGATAGGCGAACGTTGTACGTCGTTCGATGGGAAACAAACCTGGTCCGGAGATATCCCGGTTTTCCATTGGGCATGCGTTTGGGGTTGTCCCGGTACAGGGAAGCGTGGTACGTTTTCCTTTTCACCAAGTGTCGCTCTCTCCCGTTCCCAAAGAGTCTTGGGACTGGGTCTCCACCCCTTTGGTACTTCAGGAAGAGGGAACCTGCAGAGATCGACCTGTGTTGAGGGAGACTTTGACTCCGCAAACGACTCACCACATGTCCTCTGCCACCGGTTTGTCCGAAAGTTTGAACCCAGGGAGTACAGGTTTGCCATCGCGGAACACGCCTGGACCATTCGACTGTGTCTGGAATATGTGAACATGCTACCCGGCCCCCCAGCAAAGGACGGGACTTACCGATGGTGTTGGGACAGCCATACTACTAGATTTAGCCCCACGACCTCCAATAACTACGCGTTCCTCGTCATGCGTGTCGTTGATATCGAAAGCGTGTCGACTTCTTCCATGACCCATGGCGTGATCATAAACGTCCAAATCATCCTCATCCGCGTCGTTCAACGCGCCCAGTCCGAAACCACCTTGCGAACCAATGTAAGCAGTCACAACTCCAAATGTTGACCGCAGCACATACCTGCAAGTCGTGGTCCTTGAGCGCCCTGCGTTTCCTGTCCATGGACCCCCAGGCTCGCATGGAGTCCCAACGACCTGTTATATCCAAGTCCATGCGAATCATCTTTGCGGGGTACGACGATCAGTGGTGTATCTTTCGGCGCGTAGGTATGTTTCTTGGCCTCCTCATCCACGTCTGGTCCAGTTCTGTCCGGGTCACGCCCATGTTGAATCTCGCGTTGCCGCCACGTCACTCTCGGACCTACACCCTGACCCGGTCTCCAACCCATCTTCTTGAGGATACGTCCTCCCAGTGAATCCTTCGGCGCAGGTAACATGGCCTGTTCGAGCGAGAGGGTGATTGGGCTGACATGGCGCAGGTGAGCCAGGACAGC
>JBBPQV010001090.1:0-12610 GCA_038092675.1 Boletus rufocinnamomeus | reverse complement strand
ATAAGATTCGTGGCTGCACCTGCCAAGTGCTACTGACCACTACTGGTAGCAACACCTTCTTACGGTAGCATTTTTTTGCTACTACTGCAGTCTGCCGGCCTTGCTGGCAAGAAGTATCAGTGGATCTCCGAGTCCATCAAATATAAATCCTTCCTCTGCTTTGCTGAAAAATGTAAGCTCTTCCAACCTTTTACTGAAAAACTTCGTCTCACCACCGCACACAGCTCCGGGTCGCTTTTTCAGATGGTCGCCACATCAAAGCTTCAATGGGTGGCTCTGCCCTATGAGCTGGAATCCATGATCTTTCTGTTAGCAAGCAAGGAGCCACAAGAGCTATACAACTACATACTGGTGGCTCGTCGAGTGAAAAAGTGGTGAGTGTTAGTAACGGTTATCTTATCTTGATTGCTCTACATTGATTTCTGCAAAGGCTGGAACCAATACTGTACAGAAAAATCAATGTTTATATGAGGGCGCCGCTCAACGGGTGATACGCTCACTCACCTTGCAGCAGAAAACCATCCTCGAGCTCTTCATTAGCATCGCAATCCTCCCTTGTACCACCACGAGGCTCCTCCACCTTTGTCCTCACTTGGTGAGCCTCAACCTGCGGGCAGGAGGTAATAGCCTGGGGGGTCACTCAAATCTAGTGATCGACGCCCTCAACACTCTTATGTACCTCAGATACCTCTCAGTTGATCCTGCTGCGTTGTTCAGGGTACATTTCACATATCTCCCTGACATGAGGGCCTTCGACCGTATCACCCACCTCGATCTGACCACGACCCAGAACTGGGAAAGTGCTCCTATGGGGCTTAGGCATCTGTTTCACCTGACACATCTCTCACTGACCTGGAGGCAGTCCTGCACCTCCACCAACGCTTTGAATCAAGTACTTGCTCGCTCGACCTTCCAAATTGTCGTACTCTGGAGACAAGACTTCGAACCTCGCGACCATGTCATCAGAAACCTCCTGGCATGCGGGTTAGATGATCCACGAATAGTCGTGCTCACTCGAAGCAACTATTGGACTTACGAGATGCACGGGTCATTCTGGCAGTATACTGCAGGAATAATTGCATGGCGCAAGGAAAACAATGGTAAGTAAAGATCCTGTATGCGTCCAGGATGACACTTACATTGGACCGCAGTCACTACCATGGCACGTCCAACGACCATGGAGTACATTGATGTAATTCTGGCACAAGGTTGCTCGGCTGTGAAGTGTGATGAGCTCAAATGAGCATCCTTGTTGAATTGGAGGGCAGGAGGCCGCTTGGAAATTGCTGTTGGATGGTCAAAGAAAGAGAGCACTCGAGTGAGAGTGGCCCACATACTCGGTGGAAGGAGACGAAGTGTTAGATTCCACTAATTTTCCATTGGAATTCCGGTGCTACCTTTAGTGGTTGGAGTGGATGATCATCGATGATCGATTGATCGCCAACTAGTACATTACCTTGCTGAAGGGCCTGAGAATCTGTGTCCCAATTTGTAAATTCAACTTCTCATTTTCTCAGGACTGCCATCTCTCTTTCCCTTTTTGGGTGTAGTCACCAATCCTGCCTGTGCCTGTATTTTAAAGGACACCATATCCCTCAGTTCAGCATAAATATCGTCGTCGAGTTCCTCTCCCTCATCGTCCACAGCACCTTATCTTAATTTCCTTGGCTATTTCCATTCCCGTGGGCACAAATGCCCTTAAACGTGCTTCTTTCATCCCGCCCCACAGCCCCACGCCCCCTTCGCTTATGACTCCCTCCAACCTCGAACCTTACCTCAAGTAACCCCAGTCCCTCTATGGCATCTCCACCATGGCCACCGCCTCTCACGGTTGTTCCTACACCCCACCCGAAAATGGCATTCCCCCTCCCTGCCGTCTACAACCTCAGTGGTGGTGAGCTCTCATCCGATGGCCCCACTCCTGGCAGGTGCAGCCACAGCAGTGGCACCCACTCCCCCTCGTTGGTCCACAGTGTTCCATATGCTTCCGTCCCCCCGTTCTCATCGCTTCAACCCCATCGCCGCTCCTGCTACCTGTTCAGCAGTTCAGATAAGGACGAGGACCTTGCCCTCGTCCTTACCCTCATCCATCCTCCCCAAGCGTGCAGGAGTGACGGCGCTGTCGCCTGTCTTGAGATACCGCTTCTAGCCATACACCATCATGACCAGCCGTGCTGTCCACCACAGCCAAGCAAGCCCCATCAAGTAGGGATGTCCAAGGGCAAGAAACACGATGAAATGTGACAACCCAGACTCCAATGAACCCCAGACATGGCGGACAGGCTGCAGAGACAAGGCAATGATGCACAGGTGGGAACAGGCAGAATGTGGTCGAACTAGGTGAAGGAGTCGACGAAGAACGTAAACACGTTGTACACTGGCGCACATATGTGATGGTCAATGTGCATGCACCTAGAGCTGCAAATGGCATATGGGAATGCCCCGAGGGCGATTGGGACAACAACGACAATGCAATCATTCAATGGTTGGCCTGTGGTTGGCCGTCGGTTGGATACTACATTATCACAGCAACCAACTGTACGATAGTACTTAAACTTTGTTACTTTAGTACATTATGAAATTTTGAGCATGATGAGCGAATAGCACTTTAGTGCTTTATAGACTTCGACAGCTTTTTAGCTCACGGAATTACTTTATGAAATTGCCAAAGTGCCCAAAAGTTATGTAAAGTGATTGTAAGATTTGTTGATGACCTCCTGAAATCGTGCGCCTTGTACAACGTTGCAATATCAAGGATGCTTCCGTTTGCGCTTGCGACGAACTTGTGCATGAGATGCGTTCAGTTGTGGAACGTCAGGTGAGACTAACCATAGGCACTGTGTGCATGAGCAACGTCATGTGTCAGCGCCTGTGTACAACCCATCACAGATGAAGAAAAGATCATGCCAACGAGGGAAGCCAAAAAAAAAAGATGCCATGCATGGAGGATAAACTCACGTGTCCCAAGCCTTGTCGGAGTAGTATGAGGGCAACAAGAGCATGTCGAGGCCATCGTAGTGACCTGTGGCACCGTTGACGATGCTCCAAGGGACGGTCGGGTTGTTCAGTCCTGTGGGATTGATGGTGTCTTGGAAACAACAAAGCAAGTAAGCTTGGATATGGTGTCATATGTGTAGGTTGGTGGTAAGGCTGGATACGTACGGTTGGCAATCGGAGCGTTCCGCTTGTGGGCCTGTGGATGGTCAGAACGTCGTCAGTGAAAATGCTGCAGCAACGAAAAAAGAAAGAAAAAACTCATGTGGACGTGTCCTAGTGTGTACAGGTTGATGCTGTACTTGATCATCAATGGCTCGAACGCCTGCTGACAGGTCAAGTGTCAACAAGGTATTCTTGGCAGCGATGTGCCATGGCCAATGAAGACCAACGATCACCCGAGGCATCATTTCGCAGTCAACAGAGGCGAGATCATTCTTGAACCACTTGTACAGTCATACTGCTGGTTTGGGTATCCAAACAGACCGCTGTTCATGTCAGCATTGAAGCCCCCGTTTCATCTGACGATTGGAGACTGACGGGGAAGTCAGTTTCATTGTCAAGAACAATGAAGTGAGTGAGGCCGTAGTCAAAGAAGTACCAGAAATCACCGAGGCCGCCGGATTCACTAGAGGGCATACTGTAGTGGTTGACTGTGGAATGGGAAATGAATTCGCTCGCAAGGAGAGGGGACAGTGATGGTTGGACTCACTGTAACCAGTAAAGTTCGTTTAGCCTGGAATACAAATGGAAGTGGTGTAGGTGATGTTGTGGATGGTATCCGTGGTTCCACAATGAGTTATGCTGGGTCGAATCTTGAGTGGTTAGTACACACACATATGTGAGGCTTACCCATTGTCACAGTTGGCCTGTGGGGATGCACATAGTGAGCACAAGGATGGGTGAGGGGATGAGAAGGGACTTGGAAGACTTGCATTGTGGTTTCCTGGAGCAACTGTGTAGGGGCAATGTGGCTGTGTCATGTATGTTTCCTAATATGGACTAGGGTCGGCTGTGCCAACACAGACCTTGCTGGAAGAAGATGCAACTGATTTTGATTGAACCCCCCCCCAGTGCAGTACCAGACAGTGTTCTTGACTACACTATCGAAGAAGCCAATTGACTGCAAGCTACTCTCCAAAGTGTTCAATAGTTGTAGTGGGACTTGTAAGGAGGCTACTGTAAGTCACTCTCAAAGGTGTTCAAACCATGTAACATGAAGCATTTGGTTAGCTACAATCCATCAACTGTGACTTGCAACTGGAAATAGGGGGTATTTGTGAGTGTTGATTATTGGCAGATGAAAACTGCATCATATGACCTTGCTACCAGCAAGGTAATACTCATCCTGTGCAATGACGCACGAAGCGGACTTTGTATCTTGATCTCATCCCACCACGACACCCCCAGATCCCAACCCAGAGCACAACAACACCAGTGAGATCCCCTTCAACCCATGACCACAACTACCAAAGGAAAGGGAAACAAGAGGGCTGCCGACCCAGACAAGGAATCGGTGCCTGTCGCGGTAGCTCGTTGATGCAGTGAGTTTCAATGGTTATGTGGTTTGGTGAGTGAGATCTTGAGATCAGAGCTGATCATTGGGTTTTTTTTTGGCAGATGGGCTTAGCTCATAGGTGCAAGTTGCCAATGTGCATTCCCCGATGTTTTCCCACAGCAAGTGACTCCCTAGTATCATGGGAGTCGGGTCCCAGGGATCTCCCACTCCTCAGTCTCAGTATATAATGCTGATGTCTGTCTTCAGGTGTCACTCAGATTGCACTCACACATCCTCATCCCAAAGGGGTTTGACACAGCATTGAAATTTGTGTCCCATCTACCGGGCAGCGCAAGCTGAGCATTTGGCACGACTGAACACAATGTTGCTCAGCACCATCATCGAGCCTCCAAATAAATGAGTCAGAGTGGGTACTGATGAGTTACAGGTGCATGTCATCAATGCATATCTCTTTTGCGGCACTCATTGAACTTGGATTTCAGGGCATTGGACAACCGGTCTCTCGACAGCACTCAGATGTTGGTACTTTGGGCTTGTTCAATGAGGCAAGTGCATGATTGTTGCTAAATTTTCTGATTGCTCCAACCGTTTTCCCTTTCTTTCAGAATGCTTCCTTTCAATCTTCACGCTCAAATATCCAAGATGCACCCACTTCTACACAGACCATACCCGATCCCCCCACTTCAACTTCTACCCAGTCCATAGCTGACCCCCCTACTTCATCCTCCATGCCACCCACATCCAATGCCCCTGATGTCGTATGCCTTGAGCAGCCCCTTCCTCTGCGCAATCAACAACTACCTGCCAGGTATTGAGACCTGCTTCCTGAGCCACCATTACCAGCAGTCAACCCACAGCCTGCCACCTCATCTGGTTCCATCGTTCCACGTGTTTTTCTTCACGTATTCGATTCCTTTCGTACTCAGTTCAATAAATTCGGCATCGCACATGCATACCGACATCGCCTGTCTCATGATCCCGATTCATTCCTCTCCTGTGATGAGTTGACTGAACCCCGCAACCCCACCATCCATAACTCTGCGCTGGGAGAGCACAATGACCACTCGCCACCTTGGCCTTGGTCCAACATGTTGATCTGGTGGCTCATGACGTGGAAGAACACCGGTGGTGCTCAGAAATCTCATTCAGAAGTTACACGCCTTGTCCATGAAGTTCTCCAAGCCCCCGACTTCAACCCTCGAGACTTGTTGGGCTTCAACGCCTCCAGGGAGACAGCTCAGTTTGATGCTGCAGAGAAAGAGCTCTCTCCTGAAGATCCTTTTGGGATCGACCAGTGGAAATGCATGTCTGTCAACATATCGGTACCTACGAGGGAAAAAAAGAAGGAAGGTAATGGTCAGACGTTCACTGTTGACAGTTTTATCTACAGACCCATCCTTGATGTCGTGCGAGCAGTGTTCGCGGAGGCTCCATCGAAGGCTTTCCATCTGACCCCTTTCGAGTGGATCTGGAAATCCCCCATCATTGGTCACGAGCAACGTGTGTATGATGAACTGTATGCATCCGATACCTGGAACCAAGCCCATGATGAAATAATGAAGTAAAGAAGAGATGACGGCTGCAAATTGGAAAGGGTGATCACAGGGCTCATGTTCTGGTCCGATTCGACTTGACTTGCTCAGATGGGTCATGTGTCTGCATGGCCCATTTATCTTTTCTTCGGTAACTTCTCCAAATACGCTCACGCTGACCCACAGTCTGGGTGCTGTCATCCGATCGTGTTCATCCCCAAGGTAAGTCAAATTCATTTCTCACCCCGCTCTGAAGCTCATCACATTCTTCAGCTTCCGGAGTCCATCAAAACGGTTTTATCCTCCGTCTCTGGCAAGAAACACAACCGTGATCTGCTCACTCACTGCAAGCGTGAACTTGTTCATGCTGTCTGGAGGGTGTTACTTGACGATGATTTTGTCAAGGCTTATAAGAATGGCATCATTGTTAAATGCTTCGATGGGGTCACCAGGAGAGTATACCCCAGGATTTTTACTTACTCTGCTGACTATCCAGAAAAGTAAGTCAATCAGTCTCATTATTGACTGGGTACTGAAAAGCTTGAAGGGTCCTTCTTGCAGCCATCAGAGACAAAGGCAACTGCCCTTGTCCTCGCTGCCTGATCCCGAAATCAAAGTTCCACTGCACAGGTTTCATTCGAGACGTTACTGCCAGAATCTCTCAGGTTAGAACTTATTTACAAGACAAGATCAATCTCGCTCAACGGGCAATTTACATGTTTGGTAGGCCTTTGAAAGGCACAACAGTGGAATCTATCCTCAAAGACGAATCCCTTGTTCCAACTCTGGTAAGAATCCTCTTTTTCATCTGGTGATCCTCTGATGCTGACCTCATGGTGCCTCACAGAACTCTTTTTGCAAGCAACTGTCACCCTTGGGGTTCGAACTGTTCCCAATCTTAGTGGTAGATTTACTGCATGAGTTTGAGCTCAGCATCCTCAAGTCTGTTCTGAAGCACCTCCTCCAAATAATTCATGCTGTCAATCCTTGTCGGATTGACATACTCAATGAATGGTGAGATCCATGATGGTCTTGCAATCCTCTCACTGACAGGCACTCTGGTAGGTTCACAAAAATATCACTGTTTGGTATGAACTCAATCCGTCGTTTTCCTCCCAACGTGGCTGATACCAGCCAGCGACCTGCATGGTTTTTTGAGCAAGTACTCCAGGTATTGCATTTTGGGTGGTTCCTGCATGACTGCCGGTGCTCAACAAGTTCCACTATAGTGTTCCATGCCCGTGTTCGAAGGGCTTTTCCCTCCTCCCCACGACTCGACCGTGCAACACCTCCTTTTTCGCCTCTCTGAATGGCATGCGCTGGCCAAGCTGCGAATTCACACCGATGACTCCCTTATACTGCTTCAACAGTCATTACAGCGTCTTGGAGATCAGTTGCGCCATTTTCAATGAGACACTTGTCCCGCATTTCATACTCATGAACTACCCACGGAAGCTGCCCAGAGACAGAGTGTTAAGTACTGGAAAACTCCGAAGGGAGGACGAACTCTGGAACTCCGGAGTTGTCTAGCAGACGGGACTTGGCTTCACCGTATGTGGTGCGCCCTTGCTAGGAGTCCTGTTGTCCCGGAATTTACTGATGGGTCAGAGATAGACTTAAGATGTGCTAGACGTCAAGTCGAGCGGAGGTTTCAGAGAGAGAGTCTTCAAGACTCGAGTGGAGGAATGGAGTTAGACTAAGTTGATATTTGAACTAAGGAAATACAGGAGTAGTATGGAGAGCTTATATACGTCGGAGGTACATAGGATTAGTAACGGAGGTGGAGTTGGTTTGTAAGTACAGAGTCGGAGGTAAGGTAAAGCCGGAGCTGTGTTCCTAAGTGGAGCACAGGTACGGAGGAGAACATACAGCGGAACTAGTATATACGGAGATCAAGAAATGGAACGTAAAGTATCGTAAGTTATGGACAGGGTCTGAAGGTCAGGGGTTGTATCTATAGCAAGAACGCACCGGAGTTCATATGTACAAGAAGTGGAGTTGGTCTGGAGGACTGGGGTTGGACGTACTGAATTTCCGGGATATGACACAGAGGAAGGAAATGGCTGATCTCCAAGCTGGCCACCAAAAGAAAGAATCGCGTTCAGCTTCGCTCCCGAAGACATTCAATCTCAACACCTACAAATTTCACGCCCTTGGCAACTATGACAGAATGATCCGGATGTTTGGCACAACTGACTCATTCACTACCCAGGTCGTCAGTTGTCTTGTTTGTTTTCTACTTAGAACATAACAACGATATGATCATTTTCATAGGGCAAGCTTGTTGCGAGATGACTCGAGCGAACACTGGCGAGACTCTACTGGGGCTACACCAAACCAAACGATGAAAGAGAAAGCAGAGGTTAAGAGGTAAGAGATGATGTCTTCCTTAATCAACTTGCAGGGACGTAGGCCACAAGTGACAAATGGATTAGACTGGGGAGTCCAGTTGAGTACAGCTACTTTATATATGTTACAAGATGGCGCACGGACCATAGGGTCCATGGGAAAGACTACTGGATATGGATAGATGAAAGAAGAGTTCATGAGAGAAGAAGAATGATGATGGGAAAGAGAAGCAGAAATTAATAAGGCGTGTGTGCATCGTGTTTGTCTAGACCATAGGTCATGTGTAGTTTCCCACGGTCACGTGCACATCATGTGACTTCGAAGTCTGAAGGTTTGTAAAGTAGTGCGTGAATGCGCTAAGTTAAAAATGTTTGAAAATATAGTATATCATAACAGAGCTGGCGCATCGGCTGATCAAGAAATTGTATAGTTCCTCAAACAAGAAAGATGTTGAAGAGCAATTTGCAAGGCAGGAGTGCCGTCACACTCTCTGTTACGCTTGACCTGGGTAGGGGCGAGCATAGCCCTAGAGGGGCCTTATTCTGGGGCGAAGGTTCACGAGAGACGGATAGTCTCGAGGTGTTTCAGTAGCTTGTGAGGCATACACAAAGTCGAAGGGACGAGGTTGGAATCAAGGCTTGAATTAGGGAGATCAAGACTGAGGTACATGGATGTGAGGACACAGTTTAAGTAGGTATTCTACCCAAGCACAGACCAGTCCAATTATGGTAGGAAGAGGGCAGAGGGGAGGTCTGGGCGAAGGGTCAAGGTCCAGGGTAAATATGGTCCAGAAGACCGGGCGAAGGGTGAAGACTAGAATGGTTAAATGGCGATCTAGGAGATTGGGGCAAATGACAAATGAGTTAAGTAAAGGGTGGTCTAGATGACCAGGTCGAAGGGTGAATGTTCGAGGTAAGGTAAAGGTCAAGGTAATGGGGTTTCCCATAGGCGGGAGACGATAGTTAAACGATGACAAGGGAAAGCAAGGAGGAAAGAGAAAGAAAAAGGAATAGGGGTAAGCATACCCCGGATGAATCATAACACTCTCCTGAGACAACAACAGGACGTGGACGAATGGGCTGATGCGGGTCTGTGAGGGATTGATGCATCGCCGATGTTGCATCACTCCATGACCAACCAGGCACGAAAAGACAATGTCTTCAGTCTCTCGTCGTTTCTTGCTAATCATGTTCACGACCCTGCTATCAAAGTGAGTGATTATTGTATTCCGCCTGCACATACTTATAAGCCTCCCAGTCGGATTTCTTGTCAAGCCTGAAGGGCCATATGCTATCGAGACTACTCAAACTTGACTACAATGGCGATAAGAGGTCATTCCCTCCAGAACAGCACAATGAATTATGTCTCCTCACCACTGACTGCATCGTGGAATCCAAAATACTTCATATCAACTACACTGGCTATGATATTCAGAGGGGCCATGATTGCCTATGACCCAACCGAAATTCTTTCCTCATGACACTGTCGAGGGAAGATGACTCCAAGTGTCATCCATTTTGGTACTGTCAGCTGATCAAAGCATTCCACATCCAGGTCCACTTCTATCCCAGTGGTGTTAGTCATCCATGGGAAACGTTGGACATCCTTTGGGTCCGTTGGCTAGGGATTGATCCGGACCATAGGTGGGGGTTCAGGCAGGGTGCCCTTCCAAAGGTTGGATTTGTACCCAATATGGGAGATAGCCCTGCATTCAGGTTTTTGGATCCTTCTCTGGTGATCCGTGGGTGTCACCTCATTCCAGCATTCATGGATGGGTGCACCGATCAACTCTTACAAAGGGGCACGTCAGCTGCAAGACTGCCTGGTGAAACTGACGACTGGGCAGCATATTATGTGAATATGTGTGTACAATTTTATTCACCATGTTAACCAAGTGTATACTAATAGATTTAGTTTTGTCGACCGAGATATGTTTGCACGCTATGCAGGAATTGGGGTTGGTCATGATGCTATGCATTTAACAAGACACGACCATGGACTAGTTAATGAGAACATACCCATTGACAACGACAAAGAAGACATTGTCAAGATGGAGGAGGTAGGTTTGAGTGGAGTTTTACAAAATATTAGTGAAGAGGAGGAGTGGGACGAGGAGGACGAGGACATCGATAGCGGTGGGAGTGATTCCTCTGATGACTGTGATTTTGATACTTGTTTCTAGTATGTCCTACCTTGACATCTGATTATTTTACTCATTCTCTGTCAGAATTTAAGTGGTGGGTTTCTTTGTGTGCATATGTGACGCAGCCCAAGCCATGGAGGAATTGTGCAAATTTTGGAAGGAACAGTATGTATGTCGCTCTCTCTCCGAGTCTTTGTTGCACAACTCCATCGACATGGTACATCAGCAGTCTCACCTCTCTATAACTAGTCTATGCACTAGCATTCTTGCATATTTGTCTAGACTACCAGTTCTTATGACAGTACATTGATATGATACATTTTGAACTACAGGATAAAAACCACGTCCACCTATATTTTTTTTCCCAGATGGCATGCAAGACAGAAAAAAAAAATGCGATGGCTAAAAAAAATGTGCTGATTTTTGTCCACGATGGAGCGTCATAGGTGGCACTCCCCAGTAAACAGTCAAGTTACCTTGCAAGGTCATTGTCAACGACCAGGAAAATAAACGTTGGAGTGATGGCCTGCAAGATGCACAGGTGGTACACACTTAAAATAATGACATCGTTTCGCAAGGCCTTGTGACCCCTTTTGATAGTCCCATCATATCGTTACATCTTATCATGGACTAAATTTCAAGTAAAAACCATTGCCCACAACTACCAGATCGAAACGAGTGGACAGGCATCCTACCAAAGCCCCGCCAGATTATATATTTGGTATCAATGACGCTACAATAATTATCTGCCCGAGATTGGATGCAAAGGTCTTATAAGCCCTTACAAGGCCTTGCTCTCACCTGCATTCCAGTGTGACATTGATCACATTTACCGTGTTATATAAGCTAATGTAACGCTAGCGATATTGTCGTGATGCGGTTCTACCGGGGGAGATGTAGACTTGATTGATCTTTCGAAGACTCTACCCTCTTCCCTGTGGGTCCCCAATAAAATACCGCGCCGTGCACTCCGCCATGCTTGCTTCCAAGTGGCGTGCTGTTGGCGAGTGCTTCCCCCTTACAAAACCGGATTGAGCCAATGGTCACCAACCCATGTGTGTACACTAACGTGCTTCCTCCCTTCCTCTGTCTAGGAGGAGATTAGTACCGCGTTCCTGCATCGATCTGTCATTCTCTACCATGCTGAGGAAATAGGTGGGTGTCACACCTTACCCATGAACAAACAGGCGCTCCATCGGAGATGGTCGTACCCCTGTGGTATTTGGCACATGTTCCTCCTGACCGCCTCCCACACGAACCGCTTTCATAGGTGCACGGATCGTGGGATAACGCACACAGACGTTGTCGGCGTCGGTCCCTACCAAGTGCTCCTCGTCCTTGTTCATGAGCGTCACGTCAGAATCTATCACGCGGATTTCGGACTCTTCCTCTTCTTCTTGCTCTTCATTTTCTACTTGGGTGTGATTCGCAGGACATCTTGGCTTGGAGGTGGATGGGTCGTACCTGAGACTGGAACATGTGACCGAGGCTGTTATGAAACATAGGGTGGTCTCGGACAGCATGACCGATATCAGGAGCGTTCTGAGGCGCAACCAGGCACAGCGGGGATGACCGGGCGGCTTGATGGATGTCTATGTCAAAAATCCGTCTCGGTGTGAATGGAGTGAGAGTATTGGCAGATTTGATGAAACGGCCGGAAGAGGTGGATTTATGCGCAGATTTTTCCCTTTCGAGTGCATATACCGCATGGATTGCGGATCCAATTTACACACGTTTGTGAGCGGAAGAAGGCGGATCCAAGGATTCAGTGCGTGGCGGACACGGCCGAACCTGTGCCACAGTTGCATTTTGGTTACGCTCACAACCCTGGTATGACTCCTTGGCTGGTGAGCCATGACGCTTTGCGGTGAAAGACGTGTCAACGCCAAGAGCATCAACAGGGTGGTTGTCCCCCAGATCGCTGACGTCGCGTGGGCTGGACCCCTCGCGGATCCCCTTTAACTTGTTTCTTGAACGCCTCGACGATGGGCTTGGGCTAAGGCTCGGGGGGTGACCGAGCCAGTTCAGGGGTCCGCGGAAGGGCTGGTTTTTGAAGTGAAAGAATTAATCCGA
>JBBPQV010001089.1:0-12616 GCA_038092675.1 Boletus rufocinnamomeus | reverse complement strand
CAATTGCGATGTGTTTGAAGTTTCTACCGATTACTCGGTAGGCCTTGAGGAGCTCGTTGTAGTCATCGACTTCCTTACCCGTCATCTTTGCTTGGTAATAGATGCGGTAGTCGACGGCTTTTTTAAGCAGTTCCAGAGCAAAGTCTACTCCGATGTCTGCTTCTTTAACGAGAACGGTGAACTCCTGAATGAACAGGTCTATGGGTCTGGACCCTTGCCGTAAGGCTTGCAGCTTTTTGAGACTCTCATGAGCGAGAACCTCGATCTGGAAATAATCTTTGATCTCGATTTGGAGATCTGCCCATTTGGGCCATGCTACAATGCCTTTTGGCAAGGTTATGGTGGACCCTGCCGCTATGGGAATTTCTTCCTCTTCTTCTTCCAAGTAATGTTCTAGTGTAATCTGGGCGAAGCCCTCTGCCTTCTTCTCGAATCAAGACAAGACTGCAACCGTGCGAACGCGGTTGTCCTTCCAATCTTGTGCATCGACCCAGAGTCGAAGCTTGATCCACCAAGCGCGGAACTTGGATCGATCGCCATCCCAGTTACCAGGGTCAACGATCTTTTTAGAGATGTTCGAGCGCTCCTTGCTCAAGGCGAGCGCGTCGAGGCGGTTGACGAGATCATCGATGTCGACGGACGTCATTGTTTAGTGAGAGGTGGGGGGACAGCGGTGTGGGAGAAAAAACGTGTCTGAGAAATAGTTGTTTCGACGCCTGTTACGTTGAAGCTGGACGTAACGGAAGAGTGCTAATTGGGCGTCAGAGTATCGTTCGGTGTAGGGGATATGCTTCTTTGGTGGGGAAGGAGGAGGAGGTGGAGCTACTGGAGCAGGAAGGGTTTCGACCAGTCGGGATTGTTGCACTATACGATTGGTGCGAACGCGAGCCAGCTTAATCCTTACTGCGAGGTATCTTTCAACCAAGCTTGAGGGATGCGGCAAGTAGATGATCTAAAAAAATAAACTTTTGACCGGAGGTAATATCTTCTTCTCCGTAAACTCTCGTAACAAGTTCTCTGGGGTCCGCAAAGCCCAGGAACAAACTGGCACATATACTAACGTAACGAAAACTAGAAACTGACGCTCTACCTCCCCAATCACTTGAGGGACTAACGAGACGATATAAGCTCGGCTACGGGCTGCACGACGACAGTGGTTCCCATATCGCTCTTTGCAAACAAGGCACGACCCTTGCGCAGGTATCACCTCAAGGGAGGGACTGAGAAAGACTATGTAACACAACAAAAGCTCAGGGTACTGCCCCACGTTCTAAAGCGGCGAATGTAAAAGAAGAAGAAGTCTGGAAAACACCAGTGGGTTCTCTTTAGCCCTAGAGTCCGGGCAGTGTATAAGTCTAATCCAAGTGTTATGAGAGGACTCTCGAATAATCACTGGCAGAGACTCAACGAGGCTACACCAAACCCAACGATGATAGAGAAAGCAGAGGTTAGAAATGAAGAGTGGTGTCTTCCTTAATTCAGCTGCAAGGACGTAGGTCGCAGCGAACAAATGGATTAGACTGGGGAGTCCAGTCGAGTACAGCTACTTTATATAAGTTTACAGGACAGCGCACGGACCATAGGGTCCATGGGAAAGACTACTGGATATGGATAGATGAGAGAAGAGTTTCGTGAGAGAAGAAGAATGATGATGAGAAAGAGAAGCGGAAATTAATAAGGCGTGTGTGCATCGTGTTTGTCTAGACTATAGGTCACATGTAGTTTCCCACGGTCACGTGCACATCACGTGACTTTGAAGTCTGAAGGATGTAAAGTAGTGTGCGAATGCGCTAAGTTAAAAAAGTTTGAAAATATAGTATATCATAACAGGAAAGACTACTTGATATAGATAGATGAAAGAAGTGTTTATGAGAGAAGAAGAATGATGGTGAGAAAGAAAGAATGGAAATTAAGAAGGCGTGTGTGCAGCATGTTTGACTAGACCATAGGTCACGTGTAGTTTCCCATGGTCATGTGCACACCACGTGACTTCAAAGTCTGAAAGATGTAAAGTATGTGCTTCATAGTGCTAAGTTAAAAAGTTTGAAAATATTGTATATCATAACAGGAGTGCGTCACAATGACTGATGACATAGCCTGCATCAAGGAGTCAAGTGATGAAACAAGTCATGTGACCCATCATGTGATCTAGTCACATGACTTTTGAAGATGAAAATAAGTTAAAGTCAGAAAGAAAAGAGACATCATAGAAAATAGATAGATGGTGATAGAAGCAAACTGTAACAATAGCCTTGCAAGATGCCTCTGTTACCTGAGTGCTCCACACCTTCACCATCTGAGTCACAGTCTTGCAAGATGCCCTCCAGTGTTACTGTTATGGATTTCTTTCCTTTTTATCCTTCTAACTATGCTCTTGCTCATTCATCTTCACATACACAAGAGGGCTTTGCCCTTATGGTGTTGACCATGCAATATGCCACTTTTACAGACAACCTTCCTGATATGGATGAATAACCCTTTCTAGGCAGCTCTCTCATACTGCCTCATATTCCCCTCAACCCAGATGGTCTGTGCATGCTCTTATTTAGCTGGTCTGTGCACCATTCCCAGTAGTATAAATACTTTGCCTTTGTACACTTGTTCTGTATCTAGTTCTACGCAATCTATTGCCTAGAGCCTGGTCATTCTGTGAGTGATTAGTCTAAAGATTAGTCATAGCGAGACCTAAGAATTCCTAAGTGTCTTCACACTACACTTGAGTGTGTGCTTTGACTAGGTTCTATGCATCAGCATAACAGTTACCTGGGAGGTGTTATGCTAATGCATAGAACTTAGTTGAAGTGCACACTCAAGTGTAGTGTGAAGACACTTAGAAATCCTCAGGTCTTGCTATGACTAATCCTAAGACTAATCACTTGTGGAATGACCAAGCTCTAGCAAGTATATTGCATAGAACTAGATAGGGAACTAGTGTACAAAGGGCAAAGTATTTATACTGCTAGGAATGGCACACAGACCATCTGGGTAGAGGGGAAGATGAGGCAGTACAAGAGAGCTGCCTAGAAAAAAGTTATTTGTCTGTATCAAGTAAGTTGTCTGTGAAAGTGGCATAATCCATAGTAATCACCATAAGGGAATAAACCTCTTGTGTCTGAGAAGGTGAATGCACAAGAGTAAAATTGGAGCAATACAAAGGATAAATAAAATCTGTAACATTACCCCCTTCATATGGAAGAGACTCCAACTCTTCCTCAACACTCTCCAGTTCCAGCTGGGTCCGTTCTTCCACCTTCTCAGTCCCTCCTGGATTGGTCTCCCTCATTGATCTCATAGTCAGTGGGGTCATGGTTCCAGTTGATCCACTTATTGTCACAGAAGACACAGTTGTCAGAGACATGTCTGATCTCTCTGCAGAGAGAACAGACTTGACAAGGGCATTGAGCCTGGATGTGTCCAGAGGCGGTGGTGTTGCAGTATGGGCAAATGTACTATGGGCAGTTGACCTGGAAGTGGTCAGTGCTGTGGCATTCATAGAACCAGAGACAATGGTGGGGAGGAACATGAGGCCAGAAAGGGGATTGGGCCACTGGTGGAGAGATAGGTTGGTGATCGACAGTGGAGAGGGCAGGGGAGATGGAGCAAGCAGGGACAACAATGGTGAGGGGGTCCTGGGAGAAGTAGATCTCCCATTCCAGCTCTGACATGGAGAGGATGAGGAGGCAAAGGATGGGGGAGACAGAAAGAGAAGGAAGCATGTTGACAACCATGCTGAATCCTTGGTTCCAAAGTAAATCTAAAGTAAGGGCCCTTGCCTTAGTGATGGCCCATTCAAGGAGGTGGTGTATATGGGGGGCTGGTTATCTGGAGTCAATCTGGTCATGATACACCTCACTGTGGCATACAACCAGTAGAGACAGGTGAGGGAAATGAGGTTGTGATTGAAGGCGAAGACTCAATTCCTTTCGATGATGAGGATAATGACAGGGTTCTGCAGAATGGAGGTGAATAGGATGCAGTGGTGGGGGACAGAGAGACAGTTGCAGTGAATGGGGGGGTCTGGGTGATGGCCATTGTGATGAGGTTTAAGCAGAGGATGGGGAGGGGAAGTCCTTCAAGTGGTGCAGTTTATAAGCTCTGAGGATTGCTTGCATGTGTTTAAAGCTCCCTTCAGGTTCCCATGTGTTCTCTGCTGCAGAATATCCTTTCCAGAAAGTCAGGTATTGTGTTATGGGTTTTGTGACCTGACATCACCCAGACACTTTTTCCCTTCGCCTCCACTCCTCTTACCTCAAACATTATATTATCAGATCATATTCAATGATCAAGACTTGCAGCTACCCCTTTCTTGCCTAATGGACAATCCCTGGCCTTACACCTCAGATGAGCTCTTGATCTTTGGACTGGACATTCCCCTGGATGTTGTGTTCCTGTGCAACACAAGGACTGGATCTTGCCTGGAGTTTTCCCAGATTTTTCCAGATCCTACTCTTCCTGGTTGGCTGTGGCTCACCACCTTATTGATCTGAGATCTTCTGATACACTGCCTCATGATCCTGAATTACCTGAGCATTGCCATGTCAATCTGTGATCACCCAATCATTGATCCTATTATACCCATTCCAGTTTCTCCCCTCTCTCACATGACACACAATGCAATGCATCTGACACACATCTATGCCTCCCCTAGAGTTGTATTCTCTTTCTAGGTTATTACCTTCAGCTGGCCCTAAACCCTCTGTATTAGTATATAAGATTTGGGCTCAGCTTGAATGCTTCTTCAACTTGAATCTACTCATTCATACCCTGGGTTCTCTGCTCTGCAGGAGGTCTTAGTGGAGACTCTCATTTCCTGGAGATAGTTCTCATTGTAACTTGCTTCCTCACTCACTCTACTCATTGTCCCACTTGTCATCATTGACCTCGACTTGTTGACATCATTCAGATCTCCTTTGGAGTAGCATCTCAGGTTGGAGTACCATTGTTGTGGGTAAAACCATAACAAAAGATTCAAGTTTCTAGATGCTATGTATTGTTCAATCCTAGCCCTCCTACTTGGTCACTGTTCTTGTTGGAAGCAGCAGGCTTGGTCACCTTTACCACCCTGAGCTACCTGGAAGGTTGCCTATATCTTGCCAGCCCCTGATATCATTTGGACCCCCTTCCCTTGGACACAGTAGGACTGGTCACCTCTACTATCCTAGGCTTCCCAGCAAGTCATCAACACTTGTTGGCCCTCACCCACCCAGCTGGTCACTGTCATCATTGTTGGGCAAGGTCATCATATTCCACAACAGGTACACTCCACTCAAATCTTCCCCTCTTCAGACTTCCATCACCCTCAACATCACCAAGCCAGTTGCCCTCTATGTGGTATCAGGAAGGCAACCACTCAAGATCCCTTCTGACTTCATTGAAGTCACATGAGGACATTGTTGCATGCCCAAGAATGTTGAAAGACACAGAACCCCCCTTAGCCCTGAAGAACAAGCCCACCACCTGTGGTTAGGTCTTTGCTTCATCTGTCACCAGGCTGGATGCAAGGCAAGAAAGCATCCACAAAGCAAGTCCAACCCCCCCAGGAAGGAACATTGGCAACAACCAAGGACTGCTTCTGTCATCATGGAGGACTCCATGTCCCCTGTCCTCCCAGTCATCCCACCAGCACCCATCTCTCTTTCAAAACAAAAACCCCTCCCAGATGAGGACCTGCTCCTTTTCACATCCCTCAACAACCCCTCTCCTCTCACTGTCCAGGCCCTCAATGCTTGGACTGCTGAGACCGAGGCCCACTACCTTGAGGAAATGATGGATGGAGCCTTCCTCTGAACAGTTGGATCTTAGGAAGAATGGCCTCCCCATCCCCTTGATGGATGGTGGATGGACATTACCACCCCAAAGACAAACTACTGCCCCCACTGCATGGAAGAGCAGACCTGTGACTCATGCAACTGCCCCCTGGTTGTGGAGTATAGACAATTTGACAGAGAAGAATGGGTCATTACCCATTGTTGCCCTTTTCACTGAGGAGACCCCGGTAACCTGAGAGTACAGGTTGCCAACAGCTTGTTCACCAAATCATGCCAAGGATGGATCTCAACAGAGCTTGGCAGACTCAACTGCACTCTGACTGCAACCCACCACACTGGATGTCTGGCATGACATTAAACTGCACCCACCCAAAATAGTGTAAAACTACCAAATGATACCTCCCTTCAAGGTTCATCCTTAACAAAAGATGCAACAACAAAAGATATAGAAATAATGAAGGAGGCCTAATGACCATCAAGTCACTAAACTGTCACTGGAACAATCATCTAGGTGGTCCACAATCAACCTTAAACTACACTGGAAGGCCTTTGGATTAGCTACCTGGACACCCTATCAGAAGGATTTAGGACACCCCCCCACTTGCTCATGATGGATACTCCTCCACAAGTTGGATGAGAACCCACTTGGACCATCATACCCATGCTACATCGGAGGATTAACAACATCCCTGATTACTTCTAGAGAAGGATATTGTCTATATATTGCTCACTCACCACTGTCACCCTGGTCCATAGTCTAGGGACCTACAAGATATGGAGATGAAGGATAAATCAGAGGTGCTAGCACAAATTCATCTTCAACTAATAAACCTTGAATTGATCTTGACTCAGACCACCTCCAAGGAATAGTCAACCTGGAGGTACCCCATTTGGAGTCTAGCACATGATGACCCCCTACCTTTGAAGTTGGTAGGTATTAAGAATGGGCAACTCTGAGGGGAGAACAAACTCCAGAGCTTCGGAGTTGTCTACATGGACAGGACTTGGCTTCACTGTATGTGGTGCACCCTTGTCAGGAGTCCTATTGTGTCCCAGAATTTACTGAGAGGTCAGATTAGACTTAAGATGTACTAGATGTCAAGTCAAGTGGAGGTCAGAGGAGAGTCTTCAAGACTCAAACAGGAAGAAGAGGAGTGATCTAAGTTGATATTCAAACTAAAGAAATACAGGAGTTGTTTGGAAAGTTTATATACTTCAGGGTTGTAGAGGGATTAGTAATGGATGTGGTGTTGGTTTGTAAGTAAAGGTGTTGGAGGTAATGTAAAGCCAGAGCTGTGCTCCTAAGCAGAGTACAGACACAGAGGATGCTAAGAAGCAGAACTAATACTAATGTGGAGAAATGGAGGTAACAGAAGATGTATGTAAGTAGGGTCATAAGTATGGACAAGGTCTGGGGGGTCAGGGGTTGCATCTTGAATGAGAATGCACTGGAGTATGTACAAGAATCAGAGTTGGTCTGGAAGACTGGGGTTGGACTTACAGGATTTCTGGGATATGACAATAGGAGGTCAACCTTGACCAGTCAATCCCAGGCACAGGACTCAAAACAGCAACAGATGACTGATTGCCATCTACTCAACAAAAGATGAGTAGGTGTCTAGGATGCTAGTCAACCTAGAAGCCAAACCCTGACACAAATGGCCTATTCCTTAACAAAGATTCCCCTAACAAAAAATCTCTCTGTTACAGATATGTTTTTTGCCCTATATCTTTTTCTTGAACACATGACTTTCTTTCATTGCATGACCTATTATGTCAGCACACATGACCATGAGAACCAAGCTCAGCACTGCCTCATTAATCTCCACTCACATAGCCATACACAGCCAACTTTATTTTTTGCTTGCTGTACCTCGCACAGCTCTCTTCATTTCCACCTGCATCAATGGATACCACCTTCATCAGAGTCACAAGGACTCACTCTTCATTTCTGCTCCTCACATGAGTTAGGATGACTTGCTCTTTAATCACCATTTGTATCCAAGTCACAATGACTAGGAACCATGTCATGTATCAACAGATACATTAATGGACTACGCTGAAGGCTATGCTTAGGAGTCACCATGACTCACTTACCACTTCAGGTTATCCCCCAACTTAAGCCCTTAGCTTCATCTTTTGGTAGTAAAAGATGAAGCTGAAGGCTTCTTTTACTATGGGCATTCCCAGGATGGTGGGTCATTTTCCCACATAGTCTGGAAAGCTATTTTTAGGTCATATTATGGCATTCCTGAATGTCACCCTAAGTGATAGAGATGCCCTGGTGGATTAGAGGGCATCCCTGTCATGCATGAGGGATGCCCTGGGATGCCCCAGGATGCCCTCATAGAAATATGTTATTTTGGTAATTTTGAGCATGTTTTGATATGGAGGGGTGTCTGGGGTCCTACAAGAGGGCTGCCTTCTGACCTTTTTTTTTTCCATTTTTGTACTAAAAGAAATGAGAGGGTAAGGAGACAGTCAGGTTAGGTGATAATGCCAATATAATTTATGCTGTATTGTCTTTAATACCTGGTGGGATATCTGGCAGTGCCAATGATACATACTGGGTATGCTAACAGTAATAGGATGGTCAAGGTACATTGGGAGTGGTACTTTGTGGTAGGGGGAGATAAGTGACTCATACTCAAATGATGCCAAAGGTTTTGCATATTGCTGTTATGGATTTCTTTCCTTTTTATCCTTCTAACTACACTCTCGCTCATTCATCTTCACACACGTGAGAGGGCTTTGCCCTTATGGTGTTGACCATGCAGTATGCTACTTTTACAGACAATCTTCTTGATACGGACGAATAACCTCTTTTAGGCAGCTCTCTTGTACTGCCTCGTATTCCCCTCTACCCAGATGGTCTGTGCGCACTCTTATTTAGCTGGTCTGTGTGCCATTCCAAATAGTATAAATACTTCGCCTTTGTACCATAGTTCTGTATCTAGTTCTACGCAATCCATTGCTTAGAATCTGGTCATTCCACAAGTGATTAGTCTGAGGATTAGTCATAGTGAGACCCCTGAGCTTCTTAGTGTCTCCACACTACACTTGAGTGTGCACTTCGACTAGGTTCTACACATCAGCATAACAAAAGAACTAGATCATCCAGTTTACCTCTGCTATTTAGCACGAGGTCCCTTCCACCACCATTTTGTGGCGAAGATGAATCCGAGCTCCCTCCCCTGAGCCACAGCAAGAAGATGTTGAAATTGCAGTACCTCCTCTGACTACCGAACCCACCAACTACCATTACGATGACCCTGACTTCTGGACCAGGAACCCTGCCACTCCCAACCCTCCTCCCCAACCACTCCTGTTCAATCTTTGTCCGGATTGCGAACAGACTTTCATCATTCGCAACTGACTGTTCCTCCAGTTGCACCTCCACCACCATGAAGCCCAACTACCGAAGAAAGAGCGGAATCTCCATTAGAGTTCACCATGGATGTCGACGAACACAAGTCAGAGATTAAGGCAGGTCTGCCGCATGATTTCTCTGGTCACCTGGATGATGCGCCACAATGGCTACTAGCCATGAAGGCCTACTTCCAGATGAATGCTCACTTCTACAATGACCGAGCCAAGACCCTTACCCTCCTTGCCAAGATGAGCAAAGGCTGAGGGAAGGACTTCTCTGAGGGTTGGTACCGGAGAATAGGAGACGAAACGGTAGAGGAAAATGCTAAGTCCTTTTCCGCCATAACAGAAGGCTTTGTTAAAGCCTTTACCCCATACGATGTCAGAGCCAAGGCTCAAATCGACTTGGGAAGGTTGAGGCAGAACCTCAGGGATCCCAATGGGCTGGACGACTATAACCTCCAGTTCCAACTTCTCACCGGAAAGGCCGAGATCATGGATTAGAAGGCGTTGATCGAGTGGTACATCAATGGCCTAGACAGTAACCTCTCCGACTCCATCCTCATGATGTCTGTCGTCCCCACCACTATCGATGAATGGATCCAAAAGGCCTCCCAGTTCACTGGACAGGCAAGGAGGAGAGACGGACTTCGACATGGAAGGGCCTTCATCCCCGCATCCACCTGGATCCCCCCTCATCAGACTCGCGCCGCCCCTCGTTGCGACCCAAATGCCATGGACGTGGATGCTATCCGCCTCACCCCGGTCGAGCATGCCCATCACATGAAGGATAACCTGTGCTTCATCTGCCACCAGAAGGGATGTCATACCACCAATCACCCTTGCCCTCCTTGCAGCAACAACCCCCCTCGTAGCAACAATGGACCCCCACATCCCCCTAGGAACCCTCAAAGGGTCAGAACCACCTCCGCCACCACCACCCCAGACCCAGTCGTGACCTATGTCGCCAGTCTTGGAGGAAGGAACATCCCTAAAGAGGACATCTTACAGGTGCTCAAAACGTGCTACGAGGAACAACCACAGGAGGAAGGAGAGACAGTGGCAACCACTAGGATAGAAGCAGCCAAGGATTTTTGAAATGGAGGGAAGTCTTGATGTCTTCTCCTCCTCTCATTATAGCTCCTATATTTGTATCAGATTCGCATGCCCAGTCAATCCAAATCCCCCCCTCTCTCTATATGCATGCAGGAGCAGAAATCGTCGACGTTACAGCTCTCATTGATAGCAGAGCAACCGGATGCTTCATCGATCGAGACTTTGTCTTGAGACATCACATTCCCACTACTCGACTGCCTAAACCACTAAAGGCTCAAAACGTGGATGGAACTACCAACAAAGAAGGGATCATCCGACACCAGGTGTCCCTAACTCTTCGAGTAGGAGAGATCAAGGAAGAACAAAAACTGATGGTCATTAACTGCAGGTCTGGAAACGTTATCCTCAGTCTCCCTTGGCTTAAGGACCTCAATCCCACTATCGACTGGGCGACTGGACAGGTCACCATCCCAGATTGACTTCCTGTCCCCCGACATGATTCCCTGAAAGCCATCACTCAGCGGTACCTCCTCTGATACCTAGACATGGACCCAGACCTTCACATTGCTCAGATGTGGAGAAAGCGACTCATTTGCTCCCTGACCATTTCAAAAACCACCATCGCTATGGAGATCGCCTCTAAGGCAGAAAAAGTAGAGAAGGAGCTTCCGCAGCAATACTCTGCCTTTTGAAACATATTCGAAAAGAGAATCATTGATGAACTACCCCCCTCCTGATCTTTTGATCATGCCATTGACCTCAAGGAGAGCTTCACCCCAAAGGTCACCAAAGCCTACCCTCTCAACCTGAAGGAACTCAACGCCTGTAGAGCCTTTATAGACGGACACATCAAATCAGGGAAGATAGTCCCATCCAAATCACCACAGGCTTCCCCCTTCTTTTTCGTCCCAAAGAAGGATGGATCGGTCTGTCCCTGTCAGGACTACCGATATCTCAATGAACATACTGTCAAGAATGCCTACCCCCTTCCCCTCATATCTGATCTCATAGACAAACTGAAAGGGTCCTGCCTCTTCACAAAGATGGACATCCAATGGGGGTATAACAACGTACTGATCAAACCCGAAGACTGCTGGAAAGCGGCCTTCATCACACCCTTTGGTCTCTTCAAACCAATGGTGATGTTTTTTGGGATGTGCAACTCACCCACCACCTTCCAGGCCCTCATGAACCACATCTTCGGTGACATGATGGCAGAAGGATGGCTTGTCATTTACATGGACGACCTCCTCATCCACTCCTCCCCCACCATTCATGAGGAATGAACAAAATGAGTCCTCAAATGACTCTTGGAGCACAAACTCTTCCTCAAACTTGAGAAATGCTCCTTTGACGTCGACGAGGTGGAGTACCTAGGAATGATCGTATGAGAGGGGCAGGTAAAGATGGACCCAGTCAAGCTGAGTGCCATCAACGACTGGAAGTCCCCAACCTCTGTTAAAGTGGTCTGGTCATTCATAGGGTTCTGTAACTTCTACAGAAAGTTTATCCCAGACTTCTTGACCTTAGCCTGCCCCCTCATCGAATTGACGAAGAAGAACACCCCTGGGAGTGGAAGGACCCCCAAGAACTGCCTTCCTTGCCATCAAGGAAGCCTTCACCAAACGACTGGTCTTGCATCTCCCCAACATCCTCTCCCCTTTCTTTGTCATGACCAATGCATCCCTCATGGCCACAGGGGCAGTCCTTATGCAAAAAGACACCAATGGTGACCTCCACCCCTGCACTTATCTCTCTCAGACCCTTTCCCCAGCTGAAAGGAACTATGACATCTATGACTGTGAACTCCTCACTGTCATCCACGCCCTCGAAGAATGGTGGCATTACCTCCTGGGCACCTTCCACCCCGTCACGATCCTCACAGATCACAAGAACTTAACCTACTTCAAGCAGCCCAGGAAGCTGTCCTGCCGCCAAGCCAGATGGTTGATGTTCTTACAGGACTTCAACCTGACCTTCCACCACCTCCCTGGTATCCAGATGGGCCCGGCGGACGCCCTTTCTCGCAAGGATGATGTCATGACCACTGGTGATAACCAGGATGTCACCCTCCTTCCCCCCAACCTCTTTGTTCGATCGATCGACACAGCTCTAGCTGATAAAATCGCATCCTCCTCCCCTACCAACCCCCTCATACTTGATGCTGTCAAGGCTCTTGCCGATGGGTCCTCCCTCTTCCCCTGGGCAGCCCAGACGGACTGGACCTATGACCACCCCCATCTCTATTACAGGAATAAACTCTTTGTTCCTGAGCCAGCCTGACAGGACCTCACTCATTCCATTCATGAAAGTGAAACTGGGGGACATGGCGGATACTTCCACACTGTCAATGCCCTCCAATGCGATTACTGGTGACCTGGCCTCACCACCTTCATGCAATGTTTCATCTCGGGATGTGCCAC